>ONZK01004739.1:8047-23828 GCA_900322385.1 Pharnaceum exiguum | reverse complement strand
TAGGAGTTGTTTAGTCCAAACACGTTGTTACGCTTCGAGAGAAGGTAGCAATTACCTTAGCATATTCGTCTTCAAGAGTATAACGGTGTCAATATAGGAAGATTAATCATGTTTAATGCTAGTTGTCATTGTGGTGGATCCTTGTCCTAGGTTGTTTCAATCATATTTGTTTCTCCCTATATAACTTAGGTTAGTTAGTTTAGTTTAGCTACATCCCTCAAGTTAATCTAATTGCCTAGATAATTAGTTGATTGACACGTTTGGGGTTAACTACCGTTCCCTTGAGATTCGACCCGTATTTGCACAACTAGCTACAACTACACCGTGCACTTGCGGTTAATTATTGCTCATCAAGTTTTTGGCGCCGTTGTTGCGTCTTTTTACGCTAGACTGCGTCTTTCGGCGCTTGAATATGCGACTAACACCCTCATCTACCAGCCATAGACGCACCTACCCAGCGTCTTTTCTCACCAGCCTGCGTCTTCTCTATTTTAAAAAAAAAAAAGAAATTGAAAAAAAAAAAAGAAAACCAAAACCCCCTTTTTCCGTTCCTGAATACACGACATTCCCTCAAACCCAAACCCAAACCCACGTCGCTCTCCCTCCCAACACCAAAACACCATTCACGGCCGCCACCCACTCCAACTCCACTGCCGCTGTTGTCGCTCAGTTACCCATCACACCTCTCCCTTGGCCCCCTTCACTCACACAAGTCACCCACTCTCACCACTCTCTCTCCTCATGTTGACACATCATTTCCACCATCACCCATCTCTGTTTGACGGTTTCTCAGCCCCACGACCCACCTCCAACCGAACCATCTGCCGTTTCTGACCCACCACGCGTGCCGCCAGCTGCCATGCTCCCCCGCTCGCTCAAGCCGTCTAGCTTTGCCGTCGACCATCCACACCGCCCTCATGGGCACTCAGGTTCGAAATTTCAGTCCTCTTGGTACAAGTTTCGATTTTTGCTCACTATTTTGAGTTGGGGTGAACTGAATTCGAAATGGGTGAATGGGTTTTTGATTCAAGGCCCTTGTTTGCTCCTTAATTTGATTATTATTTGAGTCCTTGAATTTGGAGGTGGTGTTGGAATTGTTTGGTTTGACTGTGAGTTATATTGGGTCTAAATATTGATACATTTGAACTGTGATTGAAAAATTCTTACGGGGAAAGTGAGTTATAGTTGACGAATGTTGAGTGATTGTTGGTGGCTAACTGCAATTTTGTGTTCTTGATTGGAGAGGTGACTGGATATTTTATGGTCTACTGGTTTATTGTCTTGTGAGTTTGGTCTTTGAGTTCTAATCGAGAAATTGGCTAGTGAATGATATATTTTGAGATGTGTTTCGGTAATGAAATGCTGGTTTGCTGCTGGAGCGTCTCTTGGAATTGTTGCCCTTGGTGTATACTTGATAAAATTTTCCGGCTAGCTGTTCTATGTGCAGTTATTTGAACTCATTGCATCGTTGTGGGTTCTTATGGTGTACTGTTGGTTTCTATATGGGAAATTAAGCTGCAATGTGCAGTATTTGTTGACTATTGAGGAGGTTTGCTGATGGTTTCTTAGACGGTGCATTTGTGAGCCTTTGAGCTATCGTGGTTTGTCATGTTATCTGGCCGTGGATTGTTGTTGTTGAAGCTGTGATGTGACCCTATTAGTTGAGATTTCTAATGTGGATGTGATCCGTCCGCGAGCTCTATGAGTCGTTCAATTGGTGTGTCTTGCTAGTGAGCCTTAGTTGTTGCTATCTGTTGCCTTGGCTATGGGTGATGTGCATTGAATTGGGTTTGAATTGATCATAATGTTCGACGGGGTTACCTTGTCAATTTTGGCCATCTGTGCGCATTATGGATTAGTGAGGATTCTGTTACTTTTCTTGATAAGTCATAGCAATTGTTATGAGTTTTTGCGGTGTTTTACATCGTTATTCTCGGAATGATGTCTTTGGGAATACTATCTAATCGCACTCGTCATATATCGGCCGGCCTGGAGTTGGGCATGCCTACGTGGAGCTTTCTTGGACACACCACTCTCTGTGTTGTTGTACATCATGCTGCTATATTGTGCCGTTTTGCCGATGCTCACCTTGGTTTTTATTGCACTATTGTGCGACACTGTGAGTTCTTTCATTTTCCCCCTCCGCTCTCTTCCATTTCATTGATATATTTTCACATTGAGGACAATGTTCATCCTAAGCATGGGGGAGGTGTTTTATGGTGCATACTGTGGTGGTGTGTGTATAATTGCATTTCATTTAGTTAGGTTGTGTTAGTTAGGATCATGCATTGAAAAGAAAAAAAACAAGAAAAAACATTGCATATAGTTTTCATTATTAGGATGTAATTTGCATGCATTTAAAAAAAAATTGAAAAATATTGAATTGAGATGACTCTTTAATGATGTTTTGAGGACCTATTGATCACTTTGGAGAAGATTCAAAGTTTGTGACCCAATTGTTTTGAAATAAATAAATTTGTGAATTCCAGAGCTTTGTGCAAGTGATTGATGGGTTTGTGGCTTGCTGGTTTGTTGTCCCTGAACTTGGTGTGTTTGGACTTGTTAGATTGTGCTGCTTGCTGGTTTTCTTTTGGTGACGCCTTGAGTAGGCTGTGTCTCTAGAACTTGCCTTGGGGGGAAGTTTAACTTTCCCGGATGAACTTTGTTCATTTTCTCCGTCGAGTTCGCATTTTTGACAATTCACAAGTTTGGAGGATGAAGGCATTCATTTGTGTTTATTTGACCCGCATCATAGCCTATATATTTAGCCTAACCCACAATAAATTTCCCTTTGGAGCCCCTTTGAGCCTTATGGCCTATTCTTTCTTGTTACCCACATTACAAGACTATGACTAGAAAAACCATGTTTTACCCAAGCCTAGAGCTCAGTGGAGCATTGGTGGTGTGATATTTGTGTGGGATGTGACGAGATTGTGTGGGTACCCTTTGAGATGGGTTTTTGTATGGAGTTTCATTGCGTATTTTTCGCTCCATGGTTGTTGATTTTTGATGTGGTTCAAAAAAAAAAACAAAAAAAAAAGAAAAAAAGAAAGAGAAAAAAAAGAAATAAAGATTGGTATGGAGGAATCGAGCTTCATTGAAATTTTAGCTCCTCCTAATCATTTGAGTGTTGGTGTTGGATGGTTGGATTGCGGTTGATATCGTGATGTAGTTGGGAGATTTTGTGATCTTGGATCGAGATTTTTGCATTCTTTCATATCCGGATTGATGGAATGTTGTTTTTGCGTTGACATCTTGAACGTTCTCTTGCTCCACTAGGTTCGAAAGCTTTTTAGCTACATTACCCAAAATTTATCCTACCTTTACCATAAGCCTAACGTTACAACCCGAAAGTCCTTTTGACTTACTTGTGATATTGTCCCCTTAGCGGAGGAGATGCGAGATGATTGACAAGCTTATGGTGGACCGCTACTTTGAGGGTAAGTTCACTATCTTTTGCCAAGGTCTACAAGTCTAACATGCTAAGGTTATGGGATTGGTTAGCGGTAAGATGGTTTGTATCGGTTTCTTGTGCTAAATGATGGGATTCACTTGAACTTATGTTTTGGAATTGTTGGGTGTGAAACTTTGGAAATTCTATCTTTTTGATTCATGATGTGAGAAATGGAGATGAGTCATTTTCGATTTTGAGTTGGTTTGTTTGATAAGTTTGCTTGAGGAGAAGCAAAGGCTAAGCATGGGGGAGTTTGATAAGTGCATATTATGCATGTTTATATGGTGTTTTCCCCATTGATTTGTGATTCATATTACAACTCTTTTGTACTTTTGGGTGCAATTGAGTTGATTTCTATGTCAAATGATTATGCAAGGTATTTTGTGTTCTTGTGTGCAGATTTGATGGATTTTGAGGAAGAAAGAGCACTTTGATGATTGGAGAAGGTTTGGAGCACAATTGGAGCACAGTTGGAGCAAAAGGGCTAGGAAAGGAGAAGACGCTTACATGCGTCTTTTTACGCTTCGTTGCGTCTTTTGATCCTTTGGTTAGACGACATATGACGTACAATAAAAAGAAGATGGAGGCAGATTTTTACGCGGGGTACACGCACAAAAAGACGCGGCCAAGCGTCTTTGAAAGACTTCTTTTCCTTTTGACGTGAGAAGCGCTTAGGCGCTACTTTCTTTTATTTTTTTTTTATTTTCTTTTCTTCTTTTCCTTTTAATTAATTAGGAGAATAAAAGAGAAACCATTTTCTCTAGCAGACACTTTTTCATTATTGTAACTTCCCTAGTTTTTATTTTCTCTCTCTAGAATTAGGGCTAGACAATTTTGATTGAAGATCAAGGAGAAGACTCAAGACTCCATTATTATTCATCATTGCAAAGAGTTTATTCTTTCTTTCTCTCTTTATTTCTTTATTCCTTTATTTATTTTATTTGTTTATCTTTGCAATGATTTATAGGATGGTTAGGGCTTTCATGTTTATGTGTGAGTAGTCTCCCTAATCTAGGATGGGTGAAACCCAATGATTTGCTTTATGGTTATTATGGGTTAATTGGATTATATTGTTTTTATTTTCTTAATTTAATTCCTATGTGCTTAATGCTTGTGATTATATAGGCCGTATAATTGTATGATCATGGATATTTGAGTGAGGTACCGAGAGGTGAAATTCAGTATTCGTGAACATAGATAATTGAGTGATGGACCGAGAGGTGAAATTCGTTATTTAAAGCTAGGGGTTAAACATGATATTTTAGGTCACGAGAGTAGTCCTAATTGTCATGAGGCTTTGTGAATATTTATGCTTAATGGGTTTGGGTTAATTCAATTACCACGAGATTAGGAGTTGTTTAGTCCAAGCACGTTGTTACGCTTCGAGAGAAGGTAGCAATTACCTTAGCATATTCGTCTTCAACAGTATAACGGTGTCAATATAGGAAGATTAATCATGTTTAATGCTAGTTGTCATTGTGGTGGATCCTTGTCCTAGGTTGTTTCAATCATATTTGTTTCTCCCTATATAACTTAAGTTAGTTAGTTTAGTTTAGCTACATCCCTCAAGTTAATCTAATTGCCTAGATAATTAGTTGATTGACACGTTTGGGGTTAACTACCGTTCCCTTGGGATTCGACCCGTATTTGCACAACTAGCTACAACTACACCGTGCACTTGCGCTTAATTATTGCTCATCATGGGGGAGGGGTTGTTTTTAGCGAGTTACTTAGTTAATACTGAATTACGGTCCATTCTGGTTAAAAAAATCTGTTTTGAATTATGTTCTTCTATTTTGTCAAATAGAGTGCAAGTAAGTAACGACTATTTCCATAAGGAGTCTTTGTGACCCTTAGAGTAAATTGGACTTGTATTTGAGTACCCGTGTGAGAATTAGCGTCAAAATGCTAAATTATATGTGTCTTTCATTACTTGACTCCCGGAACTTGCATGGTTTCTCACTCTTGCATATATATGAAAATGATTAAGGCATTCATTTGTTTTTAAACTACATTGCCAAATAGCCAACCTACATCGATTCTCCATTTGATTACCCCTTTTGAGCTTTATATCCTATTTTTCACTGTTACCCACATGATTAGCCAATAGCTTTAAAAAACGTCTTAACCCAAAGTCTTAGACTAGTGGAGTATTATTCATTGGTGACATACTGACATGGTATGACTTCTAAAGGAGAGCTTGTAAGATTTATTATTCTGATTAGGTTCGGTTACTTGGAACTGGAATTTTGGAGCATATGTTCAACTTTGAGTATATTTTGTGGCTCCATACTGTATTCAGTAAGAGATTGTATTTTCGTCAATTATTTTTCTTTTAAAAAAAAAGGAAGAAAAGAAAAAAAAAGAGCCCGCTAGGCTGAATCTTTATGACAGTCTAGGCAACAATTAGCGTTGAAAAAAAAGAAAGAAAAAAAAGTTCTATCATTTTCTATACATTATGGCGAAGTTATCAGTATCACTTGTTGTCGCTCTTATTCTACAGTAATATTGGAATGATCGAGATTTTAAGATGTTGATGACTTTATCAATTTTTTGAAGAGTTGATTTAAGTTTTGCAGTTATATTGGTATCCACCTTAAGTTGCTGAAGTCAGTACCATCTAACCATTTATGCTCCTCTACATTGGGTTTTGCTGCATATTTGTCTGATAAGTGGAAGATATAGTTGGTGAGAGTGTGTTTTGACAAGGTTTCTAATTTGGTTACAACTTATGGGTTACAATAGTAATCGTTGAAGTACCACTATGCCGTTGAGCTTTGATCTTAAAAAAAAAAAAATATCAAGAGGGCTTATCTAGTGTGCAGGTGCTACTGTAAGTCTTTGATGCATTGTTTTGGTCGAGGTTTGGTGTTAGCTGGTGGGTTATCAAAAGCTAAAGAGTTACATCATGTTACTTTTTGAGTATGCTCCACTGTTTTAAGACCTTATAACTCCACATTGTCAAAAATTATATCCCACCCCAAGCACCTAGCCTTACGTTATAAAACCGTTAAAAGTCCTTATGATTCATGTTATGTTTGAGACAACTTCTCTAGTAGTTGTTGGTTGAGTCAATTGCAAGTTCATGGCTAGTTTTGTTTATGAAATGAGTTGAGAGATACTACTTTAAAATGTGAGGATACTAAACACAAGAGTGATGAGTGTAATATTTGTCCAGTTTACTCTACACTTGTTATTACTAGTTATCTCTTACTTGTATTTTTGAGACGCTACTTTTGAACTGAGTTTGGAATTTGTTTTTAAGACTTATATGGACTGTGATTGATAGTTTTTGTCAAGTTGCTTAATTATTTTAACTTTGTGGGTGTGTTAGCTGTAAACCCTCACGAGACCATGACTCGTCCACTAGGGACACCTAGGGGTTTAAAGGGCTTGTTACACGTTCTAAGTGTGACCGTGATTCCTACGACAGTGAGTTAGGATTTTTCCTTTATTTTTTCAGTTTTGTTCACTCGAGGGCGAGTGAAGACTTAGTGTGGGGGAATTTGATGAGTGCTTAATTTTGCATATTTTCCTTTATTATTATTGGGTATTTTGATTATATTATGTCCCTAAATGATCTTATTAAGTTATATTTATATTTTAGGTACATTCGGAGAAGTACGGTACAAGTTTGAGGTCAAACTGGAAAATTGGACAGTTTCGTGGACACAACTTGCACTGACCATATCTCCTGCATTGGAAGTCGGATGAAGCTGATTCAAGATGTTTTGGAAACATGGGAGTGCGCTCTACAACTTTCAAGTTTGAAGTTTTGCAATATAACGTCGGAAACATATACTAATTTGCAGCTAAAGTTGGAGCGTCACAACAGTTTAGAGACAAAGAAAAAATAAAAAAAACGAGTAAGACAAAAGTCTCGTGACATACCAGCTTTGCCTTCGTAAAAAAATAGAAGCCCAGCTCTTTTAAATTGCCTATGCTTGGGAAATCAAGAAGTCATCTCTTCTTACACCAACCTTTCATCAGATAGCCAAAACACACACACCGTCATCATCAGCCCCCCTTAGTCTCATACCCATCTCAACCCATCACTTCCAAATCAGCCACCCCATTACACCGTTTACTCCCTTCTAGTCTTAATTTAGATGGGCTTATCAATACAATAAAAAACCCCATCAATCTTTCTCTAGCAGGGTTGACAACGATCGCTTGTGGCGGCTTGGCAGAGAGGTATATAAGTTATAAGCCAACTATTAAAGGGGATGCCCTAATTTAGTTTAGTTTAGTTTAGTTTAGTTTTCTCTTAACTTCAGTTTATGGCTGATTAGTTTGTTAATTCAGTCACAAATTACTAGTTTAATTTCAGTTTTCAATTCAGTTTTTGTTTTTCGATTGATAATTATTTGTGCAAATTTTTTTAGTTCTTCTGTTTGACGCTTGTACAACTCTATGTGGTAGTTTTGGTTTTATAATTAAAGTTGATGAGTGCAAAAATTGTTTTAGACTAGGACTTTCATTTCGTTGGCTTATGGGTTTTCTACAGAAGAGTTGACTTCCAGTTCAGTTTATAATTTGTGTGCTTGCCGATATTCTGTCCATGTCCATCTCAATTTAGCCGAGTGATCAGTTAATGGCAGTTTAACTTCTTCTAATCAGTTCTATGTTTTTATGTTAGTTCACATTGTGTCTAGTTTTCATACTTCGATATTAAAGGTGTTAGTTCTTACGCTTAATTCCCCATGATAGAGCTAGTTCATTTAAGGTTGTTTTTGTTCTAATTAAATAAATTTAGATTAGTTAGTGTTCTTCTATGTGGTGTAGCTTTCTTCATGTGGTTTCAATTAGTTTAGTTTAGTTGAGTTAGTTTTTAGTTTTTCTTACTTTCTATAGTCGTTAGTCGCTAGTCGTTTTAGGAGATGGCCTAGTTCACTTCAGTTTAATTTAGTTTTTGACTCAAATTTTCCATCGTTTGTCTTTGTTGGATCGACCTCTACTTCCCTATGCTATAGTTAAGTTAGTAGAGTTAATATTTGTGGGCCCCGACCACCCAACATGAGGGGTTCAACAATGATGTACGAGACCTAGCTCATGAATGTACGAGGGGATGTTCCTTAGTGCCAATGTACGACGACAAGCACTAGAATGTTCTGAGGGTAAATTTTTAGTGCATTTAGCACTAATGTATGATACATTCTTATGAGACACGACATTTTGAAACAGCCTATGTGGGATTCGAACCCACATCTATGTGCAGGTGCACATAACTCTACCGATTGAGCTAATAGGCTAGTATGACATACAACTTGACATTTGCATATTATAAAACACTAAAAATAACAAGTGCAGATGCATCAGTAGTTAGTTCGGTATACTGAAGGTGTGCGATCTTTGTTAGATGATTTCCACAAAGGGTGGAAGGTTTCTAGCTGTAAAATCACTCGGAACAATTACAGACTCTAAGACTGTGGTACTTGAGTTGAGTCAGTTTCTATAACTTGCCCATTCTTATGGACAGAGGACTGCGATGCTACCACTAACAAGACGATTCTTGTACCAGCGAACACAAAACAAAAATATGGAAGATAATAAAACGCCAATCATAACTCCAACAGAGGTGCAAATGATTGCCAATGTAGTCTGCTGAACCATACACTAGTACAAAACGACGAGTCCACGTCGGTTATTTCGCCTATTAATGGCGGTTTTCTTGGTTGTCAAAAGAGACGTTAAACTCGTAGTTGTTAATTCACAAAAACATTACCGTTGGTTCTCTTAAAACCGTTGTTAATCTTATAAAAATTAATGGCGGTTATTTCAAACAACCGTTGTTAAGTTTTGAAACTTAATGGCGGTTGTATTGAAAACCGTTGTTAACTTTTAAAACTTAATGTCAGTTTTCCGAATAACCGTTGTTAATTTATAAAACTTAATGTCGACTTCCCGAATAACCGTTGTTAATTTGAGAAACTTTATGTCTGTTTTTATTACAACCGTTGTTAACTTCGAAACCTTACGTCAGTTTAATTATACAACCGCGGTTAATTTAATAGTAATTGATGTCAGTTGTCTTTGAAAACTGACATTAACTTTTTGAGCGAAATGTTCTTTTTTTCACCAATTCCGATTCATTCATATAATATACACCATACAACCCAACATATATCAAATGCATTATAAGGTAGCATTCCAAATTTCCAATACAAATAAAGCTCCAATTGGAACCTCTAGTTTATGACATACAACTAAAATATTTCTTTCAAACTAGAAAGAAGTACATGACGAACAATTTTATCCACATTATAACAAGGCAATACCACACACATTTCAAGATCCAAATCCAATAATCCTCTCTAAAGTAGCTCTATAAAGCCGGTCAATACATATAACCCGAATCAAGAAGGAATATCTACCACCGAATCAATAAGGTAACCGGCAAGTTCTTCTCGACATGCATCCAAATCTTCTTGAGTGTAAGGACGCGAGTCTTGAAAATGTTGAAGAAAGATTAAATAAAAAAAACTGAGAAGATATTGTATAATTCAGATTGAAAGACAAAAGGCAAAAGAAAAAAACATATTTTTTAAACTTTGGCTACAGTGATCCAGATCACCTGGATCAGATACATGAATAGGCGACTAAGAATCAGCTAGATATGGATCATGGTGCAAGAGTCAAAAATAAAGAATAACTTAAATAGTATCATTACATGCCTTAAAGAACCCCAAGTGTACAAGAGGACAAAAGAAATTCCAGAGTGCATCTACTTTTGGTCACTGGAAGCTAGGAAGCAGAAAAAGGAGATAAGCTTTTACAAGCACAGGAGACTTAGAAAGATCAAAACAAGTATTCTCCAAGAAGGATTTAGATCCCATAAAAAGAGGTGAACCATATGTTTTCTGAATTTGAATTTATCCAAGTACTGGCATATTAGCACTTTTATGCTTCAATCATTTGCTGGTTTTATTCATCTTTAATTTAATGATCACAACAATGCTTACCTAAGGAATATCTAAACGCTCTTCTAAAGAAGCTCAAGAGCAACACAAGCGCAAAACAGAGGAGACCCACATAAAGACACAGATAGTGCTTGTTACTCGGTTTCATCCACTGATTGGCTCTAAGTACCCTCAAACCATATAGGCCAGTTTTGATTTTCTTCGAGAGTCCCAGGCCTATACGGCTCCGGTACGTTCTCATAGCCCAAAAAAAACATGGAAACAAATAAATAAAAATACCTCTCCAAATTTGTCCACATCTTGCAAGTGAACAATCTCATTCATATATGTCATAACGTAATATCCGCAAACTTTGGCCCCTTGTTGTTGACGATGCTAGAAAAATAAAAAACGTGTTATATAGAAATCAAAGGAAAAAGAACATGGACAAACAAGGACAATATCACATTCAAAAGAATAAAAAGTTAGTTTCCATGTGAATGCACGTACATTCATAGTAAACCATCTGAAATTGCTTTGTGTAGTCGTTTTTGAGCCTCCACGACTCCCGTACGTTCTCATAGCACTACAAAACAGCCCCTTGTCAATACGATAATGCCAATAGAAATTACCCAAATGTTTAACAGTAAGCAAAAGCAAAAAGGAGGAAAGAGTGCAATAAGAGCGATTACAAAAAGCATATCAAATCATCATAACAAGTTAGGAGTGTGTGCATGAAAAAATTGGTCACATCAGCAAAACTCTCAAATTACACTTACTCAAGTATCATACTCCTGAAATCTTTACGCGGCGGGTTCCCTAAAGAATCAAACCAGTAAGCAGTATAGGATTGAGGGTTAATGACACATAGCATACAATGTGATCTGCACATTTGTATAGAGTGAAAAACAATAAAGAAAAATATCAGTGTTAAAGACTAACCCCTAAAAAATTGGTACAAGGTAGTATCTTTTGCCTCCTTCCTTAAAAGTGTCGGCCACATAACTAGCTATCTCTTTCTTATCTTCCCCCACTTTCTGAATGTGATGTGGACACAAAAACCCAAATATTCCTTCCCGTTTCTTCAACACACAAGTGTTATAAAGAACTCTAACAAAATAAGGTTCAAAATGAGACCATCATAATGTAGTAAATCTTACAAAAAACTTACACCAAAAGAGACTCTGATTTGAAGTTTCAGCTAAAGTGAACTAAAAATTGTGACTTATCATGACAACGATGTTAAATAGCACATCAGCAAATAGGGAATTGAAGTTTCCATTGTACATTCTAATTTCTCAAATTCAATAGTGTGCAATAGTTTCTCACTTATCATAAGGCATGCGAGCATACAATGGCACACTAATCATCAAACCACAATAACTAAGACAACGTGAGAACATTCACTAAAAATACATGCAACCTCCATAACTCATCCATCACACAAGAACCCATTAAAGGTAAGTCACATATATACTCAATAAAGCATTAGCCATCACTGCAGCCAGTTATAGAATAACAGAAAACAAATAGCAAAAGATGGCCAGGATTAGAATACTTACATCATGTAAACTTGTATGCATGAGATGTTCAACTCCTCCATAGCCAATAGCTTAAGAATATCTCTTTTGGTGATGTAAATATCATAACTCTTACCCACAATGAGGGCATCCATAGGACATGTGTACGTTGTATTCAAACTCAATAACTTCATAGTAAATAAGAGTACTTTACAAGTTCTCGGCAACAAACTAGCATTCACCTCAGGAATAGGTTCTCTTGAACGTGTCACTTCTATCTTCGATTGTTTATTCTCATTACTCTCACCATTCTCATTACTCTCACCCTCTTCATTTCGCTTCCTTTTATTGTCATTTTGAACAGGTTCCTAGTAACAAAGCCATCAGTTTTCATTAAGTTGAAAAACAAATACGGGAACTCAAAATTTTCCTGAACAACCCATAAGTAATTGAGTTCTTACCTCATCGGTTCCCAACGTTATCAACGTGTATGGCCAGGGCAAGAACCACCCCTCGGCTTCTTTGACATGCGCCACTTTACGATATGGAAAAGGGACCTTTTCATCTCCAAGAATAGGAGTTGAAATAGATATTTTCATTGTACCCGCTGGTACCTCTCCTCCATGGTAAGTTGTAGACTTATACACGCGCCCAATAGCCACCTTATGTCGAGGATCCTCAAGGAAGAGGTGACAATCATCTCCATCCTACATTTAGAAACATTGATACACTATATTATAAGATAACATAAAGAGCAAACAATGACACTTAGATCCATCCTAAATAATAGTTAATAGTGTCTGACCTCAAATTCTCCTATTGGGGACATATTTTTCTTCTTTTTGTCTGCATTGACCATTTCCATTTCCATATTGGCAAGCACATTAGCATCATCATCCTCATGATGAGAAAGTGTATTATATGATACTACAGGAACAGACTTGAGAAGCACATTAGCGTCTTCATCCACCTCGCGCCTGTCATCCTCCTCTGGCACTAAAGTGGATTTTACGCTAGATTGAGGGGTTTTAGATCGATCCCTCACAAAAGGCGCTTCTACGCTATGACTACTCAATGGAACATCCATACCAAAAGATTCGTTAGACAACTTAAAGACAGGCAGATCAGGTGGTGTAATGCCTATTTGAGATGCCATTTGAAGAACGAAGCCACGCATTTGAGACATCATTGCCATGCAATGAGTGTGGTTCTCCTTCTCATGGCCTTGCTTCTTCTTTGAAGTGCCGAAGTATTTTTTGATACCTACTCGACCTCCTACACCCCTAACCCGTCCCGGATGTTCATCTACACCAAGAGCTTCTCTTAAGATATCCTTTCTACCACAAGGGATGAACTCTCCTTGTGTAGCCTTGTGCTTGAGTTCAACCTGTTGAATGAACACAAATAAAGTAAACATGTACATTAATTTTTCCTTCTTTTCTTACGAGCACGCTCTACCCACAATCCTTCGGTGTGATCATTTCGCTTAAGAAGCCTCAAAGATGTGGTATCATCAAGTAAGGATGTCTTCAGATGAGGAAGTCCAACACAAAAAGGTTGCGTCTCTATCTCCATTTCATTGTCTACCCCATCCGACGCAATTTGCTTTCTTCCTTGGAGAACAATAGACCATTTCTTGTTACTAGGGTCAGTAACATAGAATACTTGCTTGGCTTGTGAAGCCAATATGAATGGGTCTTTTCTAAAGGCAATCGTATTAAGATCGACCAATGTAAACCCAAACTCATCCACTGTCACACCACTATTAATGACCCACTTGCAGCGAAACACGGCAACCCTAAACCAATGATAGTCGATTTCCCATATTTCATCAATCACACCAAAGTAGGACATGCTTGCATACAATGGATTCTTATCCTTGGAACTTGATACATGTAATGATTCTGCTACCAAAGTGACGCCACTATTTTGCATAGTACTTCTATCATCTTGGCTCTTGGTATAGAAGGAGTAACCATTGATATCATACCCAGAATAAGACGTAACATTGAAGTCGTACGTGTACGCTAACCACCGAAGACTCTTAGAAACAATATGCTTCGGAATAACTTTTCTAAACCATGAAATGAAACTTTTATTATGTTCAGTGACAATATCTTGATCCCTCCATCCAGGGTGCATCTCTCTTAAGACCAACTTATGCTCATTGACAAAAGGCTCGACTTCCTGGAGATTTTGCAAAATACAAAGATGTGCTTTTAGGCAATCAATAGCAAGCGGAGTTATTACTTTCATCCCTCGTGTGCCAAAACCATCAGCTCTTCCCTCATGACGCAGCTTTGGGACCCCAACAGTTTGGGCATTGGCCAAATATTCCATGCAAAACTCAATGACCTCCTCCGCTGCATAGCCTTCAACCATACTCGCGTCTGGTCGATGTCGAGTCTTGACAAATCCTTTCAAAACTTTCATATATCTTTCATAAGGATACATCCACCTCAAGTACACGGGTCCACATAATTTTACCTCTCTCACTAGATGAACAATTAAGTGGACCATAATGTCAAAAAATGAGGGAGGAAAAAACATTTCAAGCTCGGACAATGTTTCAACAGCTTCCTCTTGTAACTTATCCAAATGATCAGGATTTATAACTTTACAGCATATTGCTTTAAAGAAAAAACAGAGTCTAATGAGTGCATGCCTGACATGTATGGGGAGTACAGATCTCAAGGCGACCGGTAAGAGCTGTTGCATGAGAACATGATAATCATGAGACTTTAAACCAACTAACTTCAAATCTTTCATGGAAACAAGACGGCTGATGTTGGAAGAGTACCCTTGGGGAACCTTAATACCATACAAACACTTACAAAATCGCGTTTTTTCCTCCTTAGACAAAGTATAAGGGGCTGGAGGTAAAAATGTCCGACCATCAGCCTTCTTTTGAAATGCCAAGTTTGCTCGTATATCCATTTCAACAAAGTCAAGTCTAGACTTTAACCCATCCTTTGTCTTCCCAGGAATGTTCAAAAGCGTGCTAATAATAGCATCAGTGACATTTTTTTCCAGATGCATTACATCGATGCAATGCCTAACTTCCAATTCTTTGAAATAAGGAAGTTCAAAGAATATCGTACATCTCTTATAATTTCCTTGATCACTTACTGGTTGATTTGGCTTACCATACTCAACTTTGATGTCCTTGACTTTCTCGTACACTTCTTCCCCGGTATCCTGTTTCCCCATTAAAAGCCACAGTCAAGTCACGAAGACAATGACACTTCGGAAGCCATCTTCTATTATCAGCATATATTGTCTTACTTCCATGTACAAGTTGAGTGTAACTCGTTTCATCTCCACATAAAGGGCATGCTTTATGCCCTTTTGTAACACATCCAGCCAAATTACCATATGCAGGGAAGTCGTTGACCGTGCAAAAAACCATGACATGCAATTTGAAGGATATCTTATGATAAGCATCATACACGAGCACTCCTTCCAGCCACAACTTCTTCAGATCGTCAATAAGGGGTCTCAAATACACATCAATGTCATTCCCTGGCTGCTCGGGACCCGAAATCATCAACGCCAACATGATATACTTGCGCTTCACGCACAACCATGGAGGAAGGTTGTATATGTCAACAAAACAGGCAAAGAGCTATGGTTACTACTCATATGCCCGAACGGATTTATTCCGTCTGTAATGACAACAACCCTCAAATTCCCTGGTTCATCACTAAATTCAGGATGATTCAAATCAAATGTTTTCCATTGAGTAGAATCGGCGGGATGACGAAGCATTTTATCACCTTCTGGAATTTGACGATCCGCATGCCATGTCAATTGCTTAGCATCCTCGGGATTAGCAAACAAGCGTTTGAACCTTTCTATAATGGGAAGATACCACATGACCTTTGCAGGCCCCCCTTTCTTTGTATCAT
>ONZK01004737.1:2507-13034 GCA_900322385.1 Pharnaceum exiguum | reverse complement strand
CCCAGTAGTAACCAGCCATACCCACCGTTTCCCTACCATACATAACCACCTCAGGTCCACCGTCGCGAGAACTCAGCCCCCTCACGCCAAGATCTTTCCTATTGAAACTTACCATACCAAGTGCTTTGCAACCCAGCACCAACATGAGCTTTCAACCCCTTCTCCACCATTGCACTCTCTCTCCTTCGCCACCACAAAAAAAAAACACATTTTTACCAATGAATATATGAACTCTAGTTATCATCCACTCCCTAATAGGCTAATACTAACCACCGCCATGTACTAATCATCATCATCATCGTGAAAATTAAACCCAGTATTTATAATAAAAAGGGAAAATATATACCTTGTCATCATCAATATACTTTTATTTCCTTCATGGTGAAATATGAATATAAACCTTCTACTTTACGTAAATTTCAAGAATTTACGAATTAGTATATACTATTTGACAGTTTGGATATAATTTTTAAAATGACGAGTTATTTTTATGTCAATGTTATAATTTTTAAAATAAATAGTTGTTTTTATGTCAATGTGGGAATGAAGAGTTAGAGGTGGCAAAATGGGCCGGATCGTTCTAACCCGAACCTAACCCATTTTGACCCATATTAGATATACCCAAAAGAGATTTTAAACTTCAACCAATTTTAACCGAATCCGAATAAACTCGATTAATTGTCTTTGTTATTTATGACATTTAAAAAAAATAAAATTAAACAATTATAGCATGTTTCAATTAGAAGAAACAATAATTATATAGTTATATTTAACAACTTATGTTGCAGGATAAAAAAAAAATTGAAAGGGTACCAAACTTGCCTTAACCTAAACCAAAACTGACCCGACCGGAAATATAATATAACCCGAATTGGAAAGACCCGATTGTAACCGAACCCCGAAAAAACTTGAATGGAACTGAATCAAACTGAGTTGATCGGTCGACAATTCTAACCCGAACCGAATTGATAGGCCCGTTTTCCACCTCTGGGAAGAGTGTAGGGGACAGTGTATTAGTGTTAAGAGTTTGCAATTTGGAGGAGGAAAGAAGGGAAAATAAAAGGGAAAAGAAATGAGAAACATAAAGAAATTGGGGAAGAAAGGAAAAATGAAAAAAAGAAAAGAAAAAGAGAGACTAAAATCTACTGTACATTAATTCTCTGTATTAACCAAGTCCCCAATTTGAAAGAACCCAAAAACTGAAGGAAAAAAAACTCCACCCTCCTCCTCCTCCTCCCGCAGCCACCTCCTGCCACCTACAACCTCTCTCTTTTGATTTTCGGGTAACATTATTAACTCTCATTATTCTTCTCTTCCTCTCATTCTCCACTTATCACTTCTCTCTCTGTCTCTCCTGATGTACGATTTTTCATTTACCCATTAGTTAGTTACTATCTGTGAAGTTGGTTATAGCTCTATTTTCTACAGTATCTAATTTGGTGATGAGTAGTTGTTAACGTTACACTATGGAAGGATGCTAGTAGTAGTAGTAGTTGGGTGAGTATTTCATCTAGAACAACTGATAACAAAGCCCCATTCCATTGTGGGCTTATGTCATAAAGATTACTGTAGGAAATAAAAGAAGGCTCACTTGCATCATTCTGTCTCTGTAGCTATAATAACTAAACTTGATGTCTCTGTAGCAATAGAATGTCTAGACTAAACAAATGAAGTTACCAGCTTATCTGTCTGGATTCAAAATTGCCACTTGCCCAAGTAAAAGAGGAGAGTTGTGCAGTGGCACAGACCAAAATCAGGATATGAACCCCTTTGTTCTTGGCTAGCTGACCCCGAAAACTACTGCAAATAAGCCTTAATCTTTGCTGTCGTGTGCATAATTTTGTTAATTTCTCTTGATGAGGTGTTTGCTGAACTTCTCAATTGGTTCAAGCAATCTTGACAAGGTAGTCACTGCTTTTGCAGGTTGAATTTAACATTTGCGGTCCTTGTTGTTGGCATTTGTCCTTGTCCCAAATTGCATGTTGCTATCTGTGGTTGACATTAATATTTTGTTTGTTACTTTCATAAAATCAAATTCCATGGACTTGTTTGAGCTTTTTGATGTGTAATAATTGTGTTGGTCACTAATTTATTACAGGTTAAGTTGAGCTTCAAAATCTTGCCTTTAATGCAAATCTCCCCTCCACCACGACCATCATCACCAACGGCTGCAGAGTATAAAGGAATAGAGGAGACAATAGAACATGGACACCCCGACAGCATTAGAATCAGAGTTAGAAAAAGCAGATTGCAGTCCATCAGAGATAGAATACGTGAGCTATGGCGGTGAACACCACCTTTCTGTCATCATGCAGCTTGTCGACCATGAGCTCAGTGAACCCTACTCTATCTTCACGTACCGCTACTTCGTCTACCTCTGGCCCAACCTCTGCTTCCTCGTATGTCCAGTTACTCCAGTATATCTCTTTTAGGTTTCAACATGTGGGTATTTGTTGGATGAATTTGAGACTGCGTTTCTTTGGCCTTTCCTCTGTTTCGTCGTATGTTCATTAAGTTTCTTTCAAATGGATCTCTTTGATTGCTCTTTTGTGAAAAAGGTTTGGGTTTTAACATCTTTTTTCGAAAAGATTTATGTTTTCCTCATATTTTCAGTTTAATGTGGGTGCGTGTTAGTGGGGGGTACCTAGTGTGAAGTATTTTGGTCTTTGTTAGAGACCTAATCAGTTGTGGGATTTAAGGGCAATATCGTTCTAGTTTTTTTGGGCTTTTTGTTCATTAATATGTGAATGTTTTAGTCCATCTTTTAATGTGATTTTTTTTTCATATGGGCTCTTTTAGTACCTTTCGGGTGCACATGTTCTATAAGGTAAATTCACCAACTGTGGTAACTTTTATTTTGATACTCCCTCCGTTTCTAAAAGTTCTTCCACTTTTTTCTTTTAGTTTGTCTCAGAAAGTTCTTCCACTTTTCATATCTTTCATGATTTTTTAGGCCAAAAGACTCATTTAACTCTTGTACTTCACCCAAATTACCCTACTCCTCATTCTCACTCACCACTTGTTGAGGGTAAATTAGCTTTTTCCAACTTTCTTAAAATGTGTGCACTCCTCAAAAGTGGAAGAACTTTCAGAAACGGAAGGAGTAGTTTTTTTGGTATGAAAACAAACCATTATAGGATGTTTACTGGGCACTCATGGTATATAGTCGAGTTTCTGTTTCTCTTTTTAATTTGTTAGCCTTTTATTTATGTTGAAAATTTTTATAGTGTTTTTTGTTGATGCAATTTTATTTTTCTTTTCAATTTGTTGACGTTGGATTGTTTTTTCTAATGATGCTAGGCATATCACAAGGGGAGGTGTGTGGGGACAGTGGTTTGCAAAATGGGTGATCATCGAGGTACATTTAGAGGGTACATAGCCATGCTTGTTGTCATCAAACCTTACAGAGGTTACGGCATCGGTATCACTCTCTCTCTCTCTTTCTCTCTCTCTCTCTCTCCTTCTTTTAAAGATTGATGAAAATCATAAGTTATGGTCAATTGTTACGCCTGTGTCCCAAACTCATGTTAAGTTGGTAATGTGATTTTAACTGCAATAGTAACTAACAAATAATCACTGAGGGAGCACATCTTGCCTCTTTTTTCTAAAATGATTTTGTTGCTTTCATCCTAGATTGGTTGGTGCTTGCGGATTTCAAAACATGTTAGCAGTGTATGATGACCGGTTTGCAAAGAGGCACTATTATGTGATGCTTATGCCTTGAATTGTTTGAAATTTTCATTTGCTTGACTCATGTAGGTGCATATGGCTAAGATAAGATACTTCGGCACTTTTTATTTGGAATTATTTCATGTTGGACTAACTCAAACTATGATATTGTCAACTATAACAAGTAGCAGTTATTACTTCGTGTTTGGTTGGGCAAAATGGATACCTGTTGCCATTACGTAGGGAACTCTTCCCCTTACATTGTCAACAGTCACTGTTGTGTGAAGTGTTTGCATTCTCACTCCGTTTTCCAATAAAAATGCCATCGCCTTTTGCCAGCAAATTTTTCTCTCATATGCACCACCCATAGCTATTACTTGGTCACCCCTTTTCGCACGCCACTACAAGACTTGCCATTTTCCGGCAACCTTAAAGGTGGCTTTTGATTTCCACCCTGTCTTAAACCTGGATCCACATCAAATTATGGCAAGCGCACACTCGCACAGCCATCTCCACCCTTCGCTGCCAATCTTTTTCTCATGTCACCTCATGCAGTACCCGTTCCCAAACCGGGATGGGAACGAGGACAGGAAATGACAAATTTTAGAAAAGAAGAACTGGGGTCGGTGAAGAAATGGATAAGAAATGTATTTCTATTTAAACTATAAATTTGTAAATACATTTCACTTTAAACCTTTTATAGTTTTATATGGATATTCCTAACACTTTTAAGACCACAATCGCTTACTTTTATTTACTATTTTACATAACATTCAAATAAAAACGGAAAAGAAAGGTGCCTTGTTGGTGTTTCCGCGTTCCGAAAACGGGGGACGGGATTGGTCAGTAGCTGGTCGCCGATGCTGCCTTGGTTTAATCACCCTCCCTCCCACCACAAACACCAGTTTGCACCACATTCTCTCTCCTCCCCCTTGGTTAGGTCTGACTTGTAACTTCCATTAATATTTTGGGTTCAGAGATATGGAAAATTGTGGTGGAGATGTTTTCGTTTAAAGGAATACTAAAGTATAAATCAAAACATCCTACAAATTAACCCGTTACATTACCATTTGCTATCTTAATCGATTCTATAACCATTTCACACAAAGTAAATGAATAAAATACCCCCTCTACCATTTGGGAATCTGTGGTACATTTTTGTATGTGTTTGATGAGGAGAACACTTTTAGCTAGTGGTTTGAGATCAAATGTGTTTTGCTGACTCTTGCTTAAAAGAAAGATTGTTACTAAGCAGGAAAAGATTTTGTTCTTAGACTTCTTGTTCTAATTTTAGATTGTTTAGTAGGTTATTCTCGAGTACTAACCAAAAAAGATAGATGTATGTGAATCCATGTCTTTTTAACTTCATTCAATATTGTTGCATCCAAGTAAAGTGAGAGGGAAATTTTTTGACATTGAGTACCCTCATTATGGATTGTATCATGTTTGTATGGGATACAGATTTTTTGGATTTATTCTGAGAGAAAAGGTAGGGGGGAAAAAACAATCCTTGGCTTTTTTTAGCCGACCCCAATAAGTTTTGGGATTAAGGCTATGTTATTGTTATATGGTGGACTTCGCTTTTATTTAGAGTGCCCTTCCTTTCATTGATGTAGATATTAATGCACCTTTTTAACCTTCCTTTTTTGAAAAAGAAAATATGGGAAAATAGGACTGGTGCTTCACTTCCTACCTGGCTGGCTGGCTGGCTCTTTCACTGCTCCAGTGCTTCATTCTTCATTCTCTTAGAAATTATATCCTAGCCTCCCATGAGTTTGTAATTTCACTCAATTGTCAGACGTGTACCCCGGTTCTTTCTTCTAATATCTTTGCTCACTTGTTTCCACAGCAACTGAACTAGTTACACGAGCCATGAAAGTGATGATGGAATCCGGTTGTGAGGAGGTATGCCATTGTCCATATCAACATAAAAGTTTTTCTTGCTGTCTAGACTGGTGCAACTACATTAATAGTCATTCTGAATAACAATTGATAAGGAATAATCTTTTTAAAATTCAGACTCCACGTGGAAGTCTGGAGCTGATCCGCTAAGGTAATTTGCCGTTTGCATGTTTTGCAATTAGTCGTATACTAGTTGGGATCTTCTGCAGTTTGGGGCAGTAGCCAGAATTTTAGGAGGTTTAGTATTTAAACAAAAGAAAAACATAAGAGCAAGGAATCAAAATTGCCCTCAACTCTTGTGCCTACTGACCCAATCTACTGCACTTCACATGCATATTTGTGGCATTACTCCAGCTGCCTCATTTGTAGATATGTTTATCGAATTTGGATTTGGCATTCTTATGTTGGTCAAACAAATTGTTAGCCCTTGTGCTGTTACTTTCCGTGCACTCAAATTCTGTAAAAGTCAAATTTGATCATCTCATCTTCCTTTTTAATTGGTGATGCATCATGCTACAGTATTAGTTGCTGTTACTCCTGTCATAATTTCCTGTCTGAGTTGAAGTTTCAAGTGCTTTGAATTTGGATTTACTCTTCCACCCTAAAGAAAACCCTCATAAGACAAAGAGGTTGTAACTTGTAAAAGAAAATTACAAGAATCATCCTATTTTAATGGAGCAAAGTCGGGCATCTAATTTAAACGTTGTGAGTGTATTAAGTTCGTTTTATTAGTTGTGTTTCTTCTATTCTAATTCATTGCCATGATCATCTAGAATGTAGACCCAAGAGTTGCCGACTCCGACTACACTAGTCTGTTTTTCCAAACTTCAGAGGAATGACATAATCATTTTGAGTGTATTGTTTTCATGTTGAGAATGTTAGCTCACAAACGTCCTATTTTGTGAAGGCAACTTTGGAGGCAGAAGTCACTAACAAGGGAGCTCTTGCTTTATATGGACGACTAGGATTTGTAAGAGCAAAAAGACTTTTTCGGTACTACTTGAATGGAGTGGATGCATTCCGACTGAAATTGTTATTTCCTCATCGAGAAATGCCTCCGCCTTTGCATATGTTGGCAAACAGCAATGGGTTAGATCAGCAAAACATAGACAGAAGGCAATAGCATAAGTGGTGTAGTTCTCTCTTCTTTTTGTTCTTTGTAATTTTAAGCTTAATAGAAGTAGGAATGGCAATGGGACGGGGATGGGTCAGACTACCCTTCTCCACCCTACAAAGACAATTTTTTCCCACCATCCTTGTGCCACCACCCGGTACACCCATCTCCATGTGCGGAAACAGAATGAGTCCCGTCTAGACCCACATTCATATTATTTTAGTGCATTACTATACAGATAACAAATCATTGTGTTCTATTTTAATTTTAATTTGTTAATGCTTCAATAGTAACAGGTAGGTGGCCTGAATCTAAATCCATCCCCACTCCACGACTTGAGTGGAAGGTCTCGGATTTCATAACCATTAGTCGCCTCATCACCTCCTCTTTTCCCCAAGTTTGGGAGATGGTGGGCGACGTTCACAATAACTTCACAGACCCGTCTTATTGCCATTCTCACATAGAATGTAATCTCTCAGTCTCATAATCTTATTCCTAATTTCTTTTTGGAAAAGTTTCGATGTGCAAAGTTACTAAATAATCATTATCTTCCTTATGAACCATGAGGCATATTAAATGGAAATCTTCTCCCTAAGGCCTTGATTACTGTGAGGTTTAGTTTTTGGTTTTCAAATAAAGTTTTTTTCAAAATTAAAATACTTGGGCGGGTATATGTCTTTATGATTTAATTTTTTTAAAATGTCAACAAAAATTTGAAAATCACTTTTTCCGATTTTAGGAATTGGTTTTCAATTTTGAAAAAAATTACTTAAAGTGATCACAAACAACACCTAAATTGACTCTAGAATTCAAGAATTAAATGTCCGAGTGCTTGTATTTACAATATTATTGAAAGGTTTAGCTTTTGTATTTTTGTATTTTTCTTTCTTTTGTCTTTTTTAGTATGTAGGTTATGGTGGATACATGTGGTAGATGCTCGGAGTTGCTAGACTTATACCCTTGGCCTTGCGGGGTTTCATCTTCGGGACTTTTTCGAACTTATGCCCAAGATGTGGATCATGTTTGTTCTCGCATCATGTGGTCAACTATCATTCTTGGATCTAATAGGTCTTTTTCCCAAGATTGAGATTCTCAGTTCCCATCCTTACTTAACGTATTAAACTAATAACAAAATTGATCTTTTCATTAGAAAATATGTTGTCCTTGCCAAGAAAATAGGTGGACCGTATGGAATTGTGAAGGACAAATCTATACCTTTGATTTTTCCTACTTTTAAGCATAATGGTTGATTATTTTAGTTTATATTTTCTTTTATTCCATAATTACCTAGAAAAAATAAAAGAAAATCTTTATTTAACTTCTTTTTTGTGAATTATTACAAATACTTTTTACCCAATTCGTGTCTGGTTTGTTTTTTCCTTGGAAATCTGTATGAACTTGTACGAACTAATTAATGAATTTGTCATTACGAAGAATGGAATTACAGAGACAATAGTGGGAATGATTTGTTGGAACTTATTGTGTTATTTGTTGTGACGAAAAATCTATAACACTATAATTTGAACCGACACTTTTAGCTTTTTGTCACTATGGAAACTTACAATAAAAAAAAATGTCCTACCTTTATGTACTTTTGCTGTGACGATGTACCTAAACTAATCTTAGCTGAGACACATATTTCATCGATGCTAATCTTTGGATACAATTTATGTAAAATTATTATGTGACATATTTGGTACAAGAAATCACATGTTTAATAAATTATTCTCTCAAAAAAATAATTTGGGAAAAGAAAAGAGAAATTATAAAACAAAGACTAAGTCAAATCAAACATCAATACATCATGCTTAAAAGTTGGAAAAATCAAACGGCTTGAAGTTGTCCTTAGTAATTCCTTATAAGCCACCTATTATCTTGCCAAGGACAACATATTTACCCATCTTTACATAGAAATTGTAATATTAAGAAATATTAATTTTATTTGATATTGAGAGAGTGTTTTAACACCTAAAAATGACCTAATCACCTAATAATATAACTTTAGGACACCTCAACTTCTAGAAGTATATGTTTCCTTGTTTAGTCTTTTTCTATTTAGAAAAGTCTCGCTAATTCGCCATTGAGAGTTCAAGACTGTAATGTAATTCATTTTAAAGGCGTGATTAATTAAATGAAAGACGTTAATCGAATGTACAATTGATTTTGACTAGTTAAGGTTGTTTTACCTACCTCTCCTTAACAGTCGAGTATCCGTAAAGCCCTCTACCGGACTACTATCTTCGTTCCTAACTAAACGACGGTTCGATATTTTCATTGTATCTTGAGGCTAACTCTATGCCCAAAAGAGGAAGTGAACTTACATGATGGCGGACGGTTAGGTTCTTCGGTTCGCTGTGGGGAGGGGATGGAAGAACTCCGGAAGCGATAAGTAGAAGGCAAGCACAAGAAAGGTGGCAGGATTCGAACCTATGGCCGACCCCTGTTTTTTTTTTAATTCAGAGTTTTTTAGTTGGGAGAAGGAGTAGAGGGAGTAGGTATTTTTCTTATATTTTATTTTTTTCAAGTGGCCCTAAAAATATTGTGTAATACTGAGTTACTGGAAGAGATCCACAATAATAAAAAAAAAAAAACACTTACGCCCCATCTCCAAAAAAAAAAAGAATCTAGCCAAGAAAGAGGCCAAAACTTTATCAGAAAAATTTGTGTAAATGTATACCCATTTTATATACTCCGTATGATACTAGGTATTAATGACATAAAAAGGTTGATTAATAATTCCTCAGGTGGTCATTAGTGACCATAAATGAGACATTAATGATCTCGTCATATATGAAACGGGTTCACACAATTTTTTGTTGAAACTTTATCACTCCCTTAGAACTTGTTTTCCTTTCAACTTATTTATGAGACAATTTGTGCTGTTATGAGACTATATAGTGAATCTTTAAAAACATAGAAATGATCAAGAATAAATAAATATATACACGGTATCAAAACATCAACTAGTGATGAGCATATGCTATATGCATCTAGTTTCATCATGTGTCTAGACATATTGACGTACGCCTGTATTACCCAATGAATGCACTGATGAAGATATAGTTTCATGGCGAATACTGTGGCGTTCAATGTCTCTAACTCCATAACTACAAAATATGCAGTCACTCCACCAAAAAGCCACAACCTCCAAATCCAACTAAAAGTACAGTCAAACAGGAAAGTTGGCTCTAACTCCATAACTACAAAATGGCCTTAAACTCCCTCTTTTACTTGGCGATCTTCTAGAGGTCCTAAGTCAGCTCATATTCATCTATTTACAAGTTTTCAGAATAGCATTCAGTTGCATTGTAGTCTGAATTGTTTCCTACAGGTTTAGATTTTGTCCTAGATTGGAACTCAACCCTGGAATTGCAGTTGAGAAACAGGAAGACCATGATTTGCAGAACCTGAAGTTCTGGTGGTCTCATAGGAAGAGTATATCTGAGGTGCATCAGCAGCCACATTGTTGAAGCCTTGATCGGTTGTGGTAGCAGACAGTGCTTGTTGGGAATTGTAAGGCCTTTGAACTTGGTAGCTGTAAGTCACAATTGTAGATCTTGTTGTACTGCAATACATGTACGGATTCTGATCTCCACTTTGCCCATAATAGCTAGGATAAGATGCGGACTGCTGCTCAGATGGATGGGATGGCACACAATCAATTCCTTGAGGAGAACCATAAGAAGCTAAAGCTCCGTATGATTGGTGATGCTCACTGCCAGATGGCACTGAAGAACAGTAATGAGGATTTCCGAAGGTGACTTGTGGGACGACGGCACTGCACGTTTTCTGCACCATATAAGCATGTCTGCAACAAAGGTCTTGAAAATGAGCCGAAAATA
>ONZK01004736.1:10877-21667 GCA_900322385.1 Pharnaceum exiguum | reverse complement strand
GGTGGTGGTTATGCATACTGTTTTAAGTTTGAGAAGCAGAATCTGCTTTATTTTTTTCCCTTCTTCCGACCGACTTATGATGATGGAAAATATATCCCTCCCCATCGTAGAAGAGGAGGGCGTATTCTGTTTTTTGATTCTTCTTTTAAGGGTCGTTGCTATAGAAAGGTTACACTGGTTACATTTTTTCTAATGATCTTTCATTTGCAGGAACAAATTTTTTTGAGGTTACATTGGTTTCTTACGATTTTTCATGCAAAGAGTTCTCTAACAGGTACTAAGTGGGTCATTCTAGAAACAGTCTCCCGATTTTTCAAATCGGGGTAAGGCTGCGTTCATCATCTCAAATGGGACTACACTGTGATGTTGTTGTTGTTGTTGTTGCTATAAAGAGTTATTAGTCTTTCATAGAGTTATTAGTCTTTTATATTTATTAGTCTTCTCTCTTTAGGAAAGGTTTTATTTTATGTTTTATTTAGATTTCCTATTCTCCTAATCAGGTCTAGCTATATATATATTCCTATTCTTAAGTTTGACAGTCGTTGTTTTTATGATTATTGAATAAAATTCAGTTGAGTTTGAGAGAAAATTCTCTGTTTCACATCATATGATCTTGCTACTTATCTGTGAAGTTGGCCTAATCGGAGAATGGTTCACCAATAAGAGATCTGAGTAGAAAACATGCATACTAATATATCTTCTTTGTCCCCACTATGGCCCAATCTACTGAACAACTACTGATTATTCATGTATGCTTCTGCAGTTCTGCTCACAGTTCCTCTAAGTCCACAGATTTGTTTTGCAGGCTGCGAACTTTCATGTGAATGTTGTTGTATGTGATCCATCGTACAAGGGAATGTTTGAAGGTCCAATATTGATTGCCCTTTTGTCAATTAATTCCAGTTACTTATAATAGGCTGAAGTATAAACTAGACTAGTGAAATTTTGTCTTTTATCTAAGATGTCACCAACAAGATACATGTGGATGGAAGGTACAGAAATGATACCCTGTCTCAATATTGATTTATCACTTTGTTTCAGTTTTAGTTTTTGTGTATTTGACAGTGAAGGAGAAAAAGTTGATGGCATTTTTTATGTATGCCACCTTGAGATAAAAGACAGAGGAACTAGAAAACTGCTAAAAATGGCGCACACCACAGAGAGAGAGAGAGAGGGGGAGGGAGGGAGGGAGGGGGGAGGGGAAGGAGGAGGGGTAGAGAGAGATTTTTGTGTTGGTTCAGGTTTTTTGTACGACCAATGTATATGATGTCAACATATCTTTGCAGGCTATTAGTTTTGATGCCCTACTTGTTCGCATTCATGTTTCTCTAGACCTAGGTAGGAAATGCTTATTTCATGAAAATGTTTATGTCCGAAAGTTTAATTACATATTTAGTGTTATCAGCATTCACGAAGGTTTTAAATTCTGTCTCTTAACATGATATTTGATTTATCACTTCCGTTCAGGTGCCCATGTGCCTTTGGTTTAATGTGGCAAATTAAAGATGTTATGCAACTTTTAAGGATTGTTAACAAGAAAAAATAGAAGTTATAGTAATTTGTGGCAGTTACGCACTCCTTCAAACTGTTTGATACAAAGTTGGTCCAATAAAGCAACCCTTCATTTTAATATATTCTTGGAACAAACTATCATGTGTGGCTGTATCTAGTATCTACGAGAGACCTAATATGATGTTTTTTTTCCAGAGTCCCCTTTCCAGCCGTTAAATCTTGTGGAATATGGTAAAAAATACTTATTTTATGTCAGTTTAGACATTCAGTATGCTACTGTTTTGTAATTGTGCTTCTTGCATGTGCCTATTATCTGCTTGACTACTTCGCAGCTTTGAATGTTTAGCCATCTATTGTTAGGTACTCAAGTCGGTTGGCTGCATGGAACAGTTGTGCTCTTGGTGTACATGTTAAAGCTACTATTAAAGAGGTACACAAAATATCTAGCTGTGAGTTATTATTGGTGTTCCCTTTTTGCTTTATTTCTGACTTAAGTTCAACATGAACACTCTAGAAGTGCTATGGAATTGACACAGCTGTGATCTATTGGAAGGAATGATGTATCAAAACAATTTGTACCTTCAAAGGAAGAATAGAGTCACGGTTCACCCAATTTCTTTGGACTTCCTTAATTCAAGCCCCTGTAAGCTAATAGGAAAGCAAAAATAATGCCCATATGGCACCCTAAACGAGTGCCAAATTGCATTTATGGACTGTCCAGGCAAGGATAACTTGTCTTCTAGTGTGGGCTAGATTTGGAAATAAAGTGTACCCCTGTTCAAGATGATCATGAAACAGGGCATCTTAGTTCCATGTATATCACCGCAGTGAATGGGCAGAAAATTAGAGTTTCAGCTGTAGTATTTATTGACTCCAAAAAAGCCTTTACTACCCTGTCTTCTTACCCAGGTATAGTGTGTTGAGCAATTGCGATGAATTGGCATTGTGGCCCATAATTTCCGCATTTTCAGATTTGGTTTGGAAGAATCATCTTGCTTTGAGAAATGCTTCTAGGCTAGAAGAATCCGAAGTTTCGATTCAATGTCTTTTAAAAAGTAAATGCTTTCTCCAATTTTCATGTTTCTCTCTACATTTCTACATTTCTACATTTCTTCCTTTGTGGAGACATTACTCTTACAATGACTTTTCAGTGGCTTGAATCACTTTCCGTAAAGTTGATGTCGTGCTCTCTTTCTATTTGTTGTTGTTGTTGTTGTTGTTGTTGTTGTGTGTATGGTGTTGTCTTTTTATCATTTTGGGTTCTCCAGGGTACAATGCTCGCTTTTTCCTTATACATTTGCTTTTGTGGGTGATTAAGACCGTTCAAAAGGCGTCTCGTTTTCCACCAAACGCTTTTGAAGTCACTTCTTCGTCCATTTTCCTTTCTTTATTTTTGAGTAATGATTTCAGGATGCCAAGGGAATATTTTGGAATGTTATTCATATATAAATTAATTTAATATTGTTTCCTCTTTCGCGTGCGTCTAATAAATGAGCAAACATCTCGTGGATGTATTGATTTATGATAATGCAAATGTGCTTGTAATACGATAATGGAGTAAGATGATATTTATTGGTGCTTGTTCTGTAATTGTTACCTTGCATTGTTCTATCGCATGGCAAATCCAGGATTACAGTCCTTATGTACTGGTTATTTGCTTACGGTTATTTGCTTCTTTACTTTCAGTTCACTATGTGTGCTGTGGTTCAAGATCATATTCGGAGCATACATCTAAAAAAAGAGGGATCGAGAAAAGTCCTTACTGATGATGCTACTCATCTTCAGGTATGTTGTTTGTACTTCTACTTCTGGAAACAAATGATAGCTTGTGTACTTCAGCATTCTCAAACAATATGATGTTTTCTTTAGTCTCGATGTTGTATCATTCTGATAGGGTAGTGAGAGTAGTTTTAAGTTTTTTCTTCGTCTCATGCTTTAGATGTTTGTCAACTTGAGCGTTACTTAAACCAACTATGTATTATAAAAAGTTAATTCTGAGTTACTTCAGGTCACTTTTAAGGTGTGAGCTTTTGGGAAAAGCCCAATGGCAAGGAGTGAATTCAACTTGTTTTTCCCTTTGGTTTCATTAGTGCTTTTGTTGCATCACAATGTGACGAAAAGTTAATTTGAATCGGATGGTCTTTTCCCAATTGGTCTTTGCAACAGGTTTGAGCTGCAAGTATTTCCAATTTTCAGAGTTTGTGTTGCTTTTGATGAACTCTAGGGAGGCACATATGTGTTTTCTAAACAATTTTACTATGGTATTATGTCTTAGACTGGTTGTATTGGTTAAACATTCATTTATATTACGCGTAGGATTATACTATCTTTATTTAGTTTTGGTGTTATTGTATTTGTGATGTTTATGGCATGTGGTTGAAGTAGTTTAGCTTGAATAGAAGAAAATAAGTGCAGTTTTTTGCTCATTTATGAAACTTCCTTCACAAGATCAGAGATGTTGTACTAGGGAAGGAATCTAGTACTAAATACTCTATAGGGTACTAACATGCTAACTTAACCAAGAGACCGTTCTATCTCAAGATCGACGGTCCCTATAAATCCAAAAAGGAAATATAGAAGAAAATGTCAATAAAGGCAAACTTACTAGGAATAATCTCAAGTTGGGGCCATTATCCTTAAATAATCAAGTTAACATACTTCTCACAATAATCCCAACTTTCTCGACTTTTCACCTGAGCAGACTAATGATGACCGAAAATATGTTTTCAGGTGAAAGCTTGCTTATGTGGCTAAAGAACATGCACCTAATGCTGACTTGGCTCGCTTCTCTCTACCTTCGTTGAGAACGTTGACTGCTTTGTCTCTCTTCGACGGTCACGGCGGTGCCATCCTCATACGAGGGCGACATTGCTTTCTCTCTCTCACTACACTATCTCTTCAGTCCCTCTCCGGTTCGACTCCTCTCTCACTCCTCTTAGTTCTTCACCCCAATCTAAGGTGTTTTTCTCTCTCATTTTTGTTTGATGTTTCATTTTAGGCTTTGAATTTCATTACTTACCTTATCATCAAAATTTTACATGTTAGGGTTTTATGTCAATAAATGAGGTTTTGGTGTGCAACCTTTTTGATTGTGAATGCAGGATTTCCGTCGGCATCCACTCTCTCTCTCCTCGCAGTCACTTGTCGTAAGTTTTGTGAAACCCTAGCTTTCTCTGTCAAGTTGTTTCGTTGCCTCTATTTTTGTCTTTTTTTCTTTTTTTTTATTGCTCTTGATTTTATTTTTCCTTTTTTTATTTGTGCAGCTGCTTTTTTGGTGATTACACAAGTCTCCTCTCCTTCAGATGTGTTTTACCACAATTTGCAAGTGATTTTTGAAACCCTAGATTTTCTGTTTTTGTTTTTTGCGGTATTTGATTTGTTGCCTCTTGTGGTGTTTTTTGTCTGTATAATTATTTATGTTTTTCATTTTTCCTGATTTCATTAGTCTAGTAATTACATTGATGTTTTCCTGTAGTTTAGATAGGAGCGTCTAGTACTTTTTCATTCAAGTTCTTGTACCATTAGATTGGCTCATTGGCCATTTCGTAGGCCATTGTGGTTCGGTTAACTTTTCCATTGGAGCTAACTCATATTCAGTTAAAGAGCATCTTGTATTTCGGTTAAACGTACCTCATAATTCTGTTATGAACTCGTCGTTTTTTATTTATATAGCACCTCGTACGTTGTTCAGAGTACCTTGTACTTTTGTTCAGAGTACCTCGTACTTTTGTTTATAATACCTCATACTTTGTTCAGAGTACCTAAAGTAGACCGTCTAGTAAGTTTGGACCTCACTTTGACTGAACAATGCTTGAGCGTCGATGCTGCACAGAGATTCACTGCGTAATAAATCTCATTACTCAACTACGCTATACCTTTCTTTATAAAGTATAACGATCTGTAGTTGACAGTAATTGTTGGCAAATGTCTGGTTCGTGGATACCTTTCTTCATAGGCTATTCTGTACCTTTGTGAAGGCCATTTTTTTGTTGTGGGTTTTAGGCCCGTAATGCTATATTGTATAATGAGTCTATTTTGTGGATGTTGTGGTAAAAGGTCATGTGCTATTTTCCTGTAGAATCAAGGCACTTAATATTGTTTTTCTTCAAGATTTTGGGTTGCACTTTTGTCATTGACATGTCTTTGTTTAATGGTGAGATCCTTGCTGAATCATGGCACTTCATTTGTTTAATAATGCTAGTTATAGCTAGAAATCATCTCGGACTAGTTTTCTATTTGTTCTTGGTGCACATAAGCTGACAAACCACTCAGGAGGAACAAGTTCTCTAATTTTCCCTATGTGTTGACCCCTTTGAAACTTTTTCATTGGTCGTGCTTTCGTTTATTATGATTGTTTTAGGTTCTGAACTTAAATTTTGGATGACCTTGCCTAATCTGAATTGGATGTGACCTTGATTGAAAAAGGTGGGGAACCTTATAGAACCGGAAGTGATCTCATTTGTGTAGCGGTGTGTTATCCCCCTTTTCTGACATTGATTAAATTGCCTACATAGTCCATTGACAGCATCGCCTAAACCTTGATAGGACCTCACAGCCAAATTTAATTTGTGCTGGCATGACCCAGGCAAGTCATGAAACATTCATTTGTTTAGTTTTAGATTTAGCTGAGCTGGATTTATCATCTCAATTTGGTTTCTAAAATAGTCTTGGACATGTAAGTAAACCTAGTTGTATATTTTGGGTGTTAGAGTTGCATTTAAGCTGAATTCCTACTTTTTAGTTCTCTTTTTCTCCCCATGTGTCGTATAACTAGTACTTTTGCTTTTCTTTAGACAGCTACTTGGAACAAAGATGCTATGCTTCTAACCAGAAGAAGATGATTTCAAATAAACATTCACATTATCCAGACCTTTTTATCCTCCTATATTTCAAAAACTATTAAGTGAACATGAAATGTCAATAAGATATACACACTACAAGGACCTAAGCATTTAGAATGTCAGATGGAAAAGCTGATGATAAATGGAACAACCCCATCAATTTGTATTCGCTTACAAATGCAATGAATATCAACCATCCGTCTTTGGTGCAGGAATTAATAGTTACTGACAAAGATTCCATTATTATCTAACTTCAAAGTCATTTGGGTGTACAAACAAACAGAGTGAAGAAACACCACATTATGTACTGACGCTAACATGATGAAGTAAATGGAATTGATGAACTAAAATGAGTCTTGACTCTCTAGCAGACCTAAATAATGAAGCTAATATAATCTTACTCTCGAATAAAAGGATCCTCCAACTTTTCAAGGAATACAAGCAAGTAGAACAAAACTATTAGCCATGAATTCGCTTACAAAGACAGAACACTCGCACCCGCTAGCCAATAAAGAAGTCTACTGGCTCTCCGAAATTCAAGCCTCCCGACATATCTAAGTTTCGCAACTTAATGTAGTTACCATAATGTGAGTGAATTGTATGCCAAAAAGACCGTAATTTGTGACACAAATTGCTAAAATAGCAATGATTTAGCGACACCGAGCACCGATTACAAATGCAATAGGGCTAAATTACTTGATTATTTAGAGGCGTAACTGACGCTGTGGTCCACAAGCAAGCACAAAAGACAGCTTCTTTCTCACTTGGCACAAAGTTTAGTATGATTTAATCTGGGTTTCCAGTTGCACATCAAATTACTTTGCTTTATATGTTCATTCCAAATTTGGAATATCAGTAACATTAGCGTCAATTTGACACCAATATCAATGGGTACAACATTTATTTCTTTATTTGAGACAATGGGTACAACAATTATGCATACTCATACACATAAAATATATTCAAGTGACTTACTAAACAGTCTAAACCCATTTATAAGTATCACAGGTTTAACTCATTTCAGTGAGGTTCAAATATAGTAAGACACGTTGTTGTTTATATAAGTGGTTCATGCGAAACCCATTCGGGAATCACATTCAGTCCTTCACTAATAAGGACTAATCATGAACAACAACTTTCATTAATTAAATATACTCTGTATGTATGTATAAAGGTAGGCAGTAACAAAATTAAGGCACTAATAAGTAGCGAGATTGTGTAGAAAAGGAAAGAGGGAGAAAGTTTAGAGGACCTGGCCGTGACGGAGGAGGTGATCAAGGCAAATGATTTCTATTACGAAAGGAGTGAGTGAGTAAATGATTTCTGACACCGCGTCGTTTTACACACTGCACGTTTCTGGGCTCTTGTAATTAGGCTTTTTTTATTTTTGGCAGGTTGATTTTGGCAAATTATATCATACAGGACAACATACACCTAGGTAAACGGAATATGTAACGTCAGTTTCCATTAGCTCATTCCCAGCCACTAAGTCCCAAGTAGGGATTATGTCCGCTTATTTTTAAAGTATGGATTATTCCGGACAAATTGATCCAAGTAGGGATTATTCTATCAATTTTTCCTTTTCTTTAGACGTTCGGGGTATGTACTTGTAGTCAACTACAGTGGAACCAATTGTTACCAACTTATCTACATACCTTACTCCTTGTTACCTGAATCCGTCAAGTCCACTGTCCAATTGCTTATGTGTATTGTGATCCTAGAGATGTCCTTATTTCATACTAGCACTTTATAAACAAAATTAGACATGAGGAATGTGCTCCCCTTGAACTAGAGACAACTTTGAAATGTTCTGCAAAGGTGTCAGAGGTTATGGCCCTTATTGGGAAGATGAAGACGAGTATTGGAAGGTAAGGCAAGAAATTTATTGCAAGGTGTTGTTTGTTAAGTATCAGGATATGAAGAGTCATCATAATGCACATTTAAAGGAGCTTGCTAGTTTCATTGATTGCCATTTCTCTCTCGAAGAGGAAAAGGAAGGCGTCATTGAGAAGATCATCGAACTTTTCAGCTTTGACAGTATGACAAAACGAGATGTTAATAAAGGAGACAGTACGAGAGAGATCATGCCCGAGGTTATGGTGTCAAACAATGTGTTCTTTAGAAAAGCTAAGGTGGGCGACCACAAAAACTATCTAAATGAAGAGATGATCAAACGCCTTGATGAGATTAAAGAGACGAAGTTCAAGCCTTTGGGTTTAGATTTTTAGAACAGCCAGATCAACATGCATGTTTGCATCAAACCTTAAGTTGTTTTTAGATTGATGAATCTAGTACTTCTTACTTACCAAAATAGAGAACAAAATGTGTATCCGTCCTTAGGTAGAGTTCACCCAGCTGCTATGAAGACATTGTAATATGGTTTTATTATTAAAATGATAAAAGTAAGCAATAACAAAAATGATATTGACTATGGAATACTTTTCCAGAAACCAAGCTTTATTAACTTATAAACTATTAATTCATAGGGCCTATTGCAATTCCAATTAGTAACTAGTGCAACCAAAATCAATGCACTCTTTCTCTTGGACCACAATGCCTTCGTATAATTATAGCTAATGTGTAATAATAGTTGTGTCACTTATGGTTGAATTGACAATAATAGTGGTATCAATATGGCTGAACTAGCCATAATAGTTGCCATAGTACTCGCAGTATTACGATCATTATTTCTATTATTATTATGGTCATACAATCTATTAAAATTGGAAATTTTACCTTTTGGGTACCTGAGGTATTGGTAAATTTACATTTGGGTACCTGAGGTATACAATATATATTGTTTTGGGTACCTCAGGTATGTTATCGTTAACAAATTGGTCCCTTGACCGTTAAGTGGTATGTTTGACTGTTAAAAACGAGGGCACATACGTCTTTTCATCTAAAAAAAGACACATGGTAGATTCATCCCTCCAAAAACACCTCCCTATTTATTTTTCTTTTTTCTTCATTTCTGATTCCTTGATCCTTCTTTTCTTTTATTATTCTTCTCTTTTCTTTCTTCTTCTCTACCTACTCACTTACGTACTCACCCTCCCCACAACCAAACTCAAGCTCTTTTCCTCCTTTTTCCTATCATCACTTCTCATGTACACACTCACATCATTCTCAATGAATGTATGTTTTTTCTTTCATTTTTTTTGTTATGTTCCATATATATATTTAGCTTGATATAATCTTAATATATATCAAGCTATATTAAAAATTAATGTTCGAGGGTTTATCTAAACAAAATTATCAATTATTTTTAGGATTTGTGGCCTTGTAAGTACGGTAATTCTACCGGTTATTTGACACGCCTTATGATGTAAACCGAACTTGCATTTAGTATTTATAGTAAGACTATTCTTAATGACAATTGTTTGAAATCTTGAGAAACGGGATTAGAAGTCGTGTCTATCATCTTCCTCTCGTCTTCGTGATCATTTTCATATATAATACTTCTATATTCCGCCTTAAAATGATTGATTTTAGCCCATTAATGACTTTAGTCAATTAATTAGTCAAACCCAGTCCAATAAAATCAGCCCAGTCCACATAAGTCAGCCTGGTCCACATAAAAGTCAGCTAATTAATTAATTATTTATTTAATTAGTTTCTTGGCGAATAATCCACCTAAATCCTATCCTAAACCGAGTTCAAAACAGCCGAAATACCGAAAAAGCTATCGGATAAAGACAAAAACACATCCTATCCAAAACAGACGAACCAGGAAGCATCCTGGTCCCGCAAGGAACGTGCGCCAGCCGCACGTTTCTGCCTTGGGATCTTATCCGATCCCGAGTTTGTCTTTTTTCCCAAGAAACCCAACACTATAAATAAGACCCTCCGCACGTCATAATTCCCACGCCGAACTTGATGAGTTCATTATTCTCTCTCTAAACCTAGCTTAGCATATAGCCTACTCCTCTAAACCTTGGTTACTTTGCACCTAATAACCCCCAACCTTGCATATTTTAGTGCTTATACTTGCATTATTGTCATAGTTGTTGGATTCCCGTCCTTTTTCTCTTACTTTGCATGCATAGTTCATAGGATAGTCTTACTATAGACCCCTAAATTCAGGTACTGAAGGCCTAACCCTGTTTTTATCACCCATATTATGCAATGTAGCCTATAAATTAACCCCTATGTGCTAATAATGGAATATTGTTACATGTTTACACTTGGCTAATAATAAAATTGCATGTGATTTAAGATGACTAAATTAGATAATATTTGTTATTTAGGTTGTTTAATCAATCTGTATGGTTAATGCGCATATAATCGAATTAATTGTCTAGTAGAGGTGCTTATTTTGTCCCCGAACCGCTACGGTTTTCTGGTTAAAACCTTGCTTGTCTATCTTGATAAGTAAGTGACATTTCATTTACATTTCTGTACAAATATCACCATAGCCATAATAAGGCAAACAATATC
>ONZK01004735.1:11529-30261 GCA_900322385.1 Pharnaceum exiguum | reverse complement strand
CGCCCCCCTTCTGCCCTTGCTATGACAGTGAAAAAGAAAGAAATTTCAGAAAAAGAGACTTACTAATCTAGTCCTTGCCCTCGACCCCTCCCCGCCCTAACACACAAACAAAAGGAACTCAACGTGTGTATGGGTATCATAGGAACACTTGAATAGGCAAATGCAATCGGTTCGTAATTGAAATCGCAGGTCCATCAAGACCTTAATTAGCCACCGCACTGAGCCAGAGTGGAAATCGTTCAGCACACCTTGAAGACAGTATCTTTCTCCCTCCATTCTAATCATGATATAGTTGGTGATGTTAGTTTCAACATCATCTTGTGCAGAAGTTACATCATCTCACTCCACACCTTTTTATTATACCCTGAATACATCTCTGTTGGAACTTGATCATTCATATACAAGGAAAACATCAGAAAATTCAGGAAGCATTATGGATGTGAGATATGAAAAATTTTGGAATTTGAAATCATGAAATTGAAAGCTATGTGCTACGGATGTTCACAAGGACAAGCACACTGTAAGGACAAGGTAGCCTTCTACGAGAGAGATGCTTGGCTACTGATGTAAATAGATAAGTTCTCTGTGTCTGATAGTCCCAAACTCATAAGGTAGGAAATACACTGATTAACTTGGGAATGAGGAAGAGCGAAGTGGTGTCAAGGCCTACAGAAATTCAGAAGAGCAGAAAAGACTGAGCATGGATCCAAAATAAAAAATCACCAACAATTGGGACCTGATTCTTGAAACCTAGGTACAGCAGAGTCCCGATGCCTAGGGCATGCCTGAGACGCCCAGGGGTATAGGCCTTTGACTGCAACGCACACACATACTTTTTTCACAACTATTTTTTTGCTAATGAAATAGTTAGAAACCTAAAACGAGGATCACCCATCTAGTTCAAATGGTGCCTCGCCTAGTGAACCTAGGCACACTTAGGCAAAGCCTAATCAAGGTTAGAATTGCTAATCCTTACATCTGACCCTTTTTTTCTTTACAGACTTTGTCACAGATTTAAGCCAAATTCAAACTACATCGCTAACTTTGACCAAATTCAGCATATTTGGTATCCAATTGACCATCAGCATAGGAGAAAAAGTTCAAGACTGTTAGCCATTGTTCCTTACTAAACCATGAGCAATCATGCTGTCAACATCTCTTTGGATCAGAACAAAATGTGTGTGCAAGCGTGTGTGTAAGTGACAAGCGTGTGTGTTTACTTGGCTTTTATTGGTATGATTACGCAAATTAATTAAGCAAACTTAGTATCGTGTAAGAAATAAGGGAAATGTACCTGGAATCTTTGTAGTGAAACCTAATTGATGACCCAGAACTCGATTGGCAACAGGTTCATACACAGTAGGGCCCCCAAACAATCTTTTGAAAAGACCAAAAGTGCGGTCATCACAAAATGACTTTGTCTTGGTGAGCCTGTATGTAACCAAGAACTGCAGAAAGCCGTGTATATCCAATAGAGTACCGTCCTTCAAAAGCCTGTTCCTCCAATCAAAAGCAAAAGCCTTTGCGTCACCTTGCAATTCCGGATAAATGTTTACTGCCTCTATCATCAACTGGTATTTACCACCTACTGGATCAAACCTAATTTGTGGTACTCGTAGTTTCATCAGCTGCTCTAACAAAAATATGCAATTATTGTTGCTAACTGTTCCTGAATCTGGTTGACTAGTACTTTGAACCACGCAGAAAATGAGCCTTCCGGGATCTGGAGCACATCGTAAAGCCTCTGGAAAATATTCTTTAAAGGAGCTATGCTCAGCGAGAAGTACTTTTAGGCCAAGTACTTTTAGGCCATCCGAATCCATATTGCGACATAAAGAGTGAATCTCGCTGTCAAGGTTCACATTTGTTGAAGCAACTGGGACCATCACATGAACAGCATCTGGATTACATAGGTCAGATTTTGCCTCTCTGATTCCTAGCCAAATAAGTCATGTTGAAAGAGCAATTAAGAATCAGATGCACCAAAATCACCAGAAATAAGTAGCAAGTCTAGATGGCCTTTTACATACAAACACAAAGTGCACATGACTGCAAAATCAAAGAGATCAAGGCCGAGCTATGTGCTAGGTGCTACAAGCTTACATTTCACAGTCCTCAAGCGTTTGTTCACAATGATCCAATAAACCCATTTTACTTTTCTGGTTGAAGGAGGCACTGGGGCAGGTGAGAATTGAGCCCTCAACCTTAAGGGTGAAGGTGTGCTCTCTACCACTTGAGCAACCTCTCTCTTTTCAGGTTTATATATTCATTTAATTGTCCAATATACTACTTTTAGATGTGCAGTATACTTCAATGATCCGATAACTGCTATGGCATAAAGTTCGGGAGCTTAGCAACAACTACAGCAATACAAAGACAATCTAGCAGTATAATCTGACAAATTCTATGCAGACATTTGCTAACCTATCTTAATATCTATAAAAAGTTGCTTGTTGCAAGCTGCTTGAGGATCAAGTAAGAAACTCTTATTAAAAAAATTATATCACACCAGCCTATTTAGCATGAGACAAAATCCTATAATATGATTATGATATGTTTATCCAAAGAAAATGTTGGTTAAATGTAACACTGATTAATTCCAGAATACAAGTCGAAATGAGAGTAATATGGAGAGAAATGCACGATCTTTCTGCTGCAGTGAAGCGGTAGGTACTAGATAAGGCTGGGCCGCAATTGTCTTAATACTACAAATTTTATTTTTTTGGTGATACTTCAATTGCAAAAACAGAAAACACAATATTTTTATTTTTATTCCTACAACAATTTACGCTGGAGCAGGGAGCAACCTACACTGCTCGCCCCACCACCCGCCAAATCTACTTACCTATGCAGAAAACCAGACTGTCAACTGAAATGGGTAATTCTCTACAGTATAATGATAAAAATTTATGACAATATGACAATGATCAAAACCTCATTCCTTGTTGGTCAATTCATGTACGTTGATGGAGAAGACAAACAACTAAAACAAACAGCAACAACCACAAAAGTAAAAAGAAAATGCTCCAGGCAGGCACATATATACACTACTACACTCTCATCAAATCAATAACAAAAAAAAAAAGATCAGAACGCAATAATGTGATTAGAAAGCAGAAACTCACCGTCACACTTTTTGATTTGCCCAAGTTCATTGATTTCACTCTCTTTCAGACCTGATGTTTGAGGATCCCCATCGATTTGCTTCCTCAGCTCTTGATCCCAACAATCCTCTTTCACCTGTTTCTTTCTCAGCTCTAAAGCTGCAGAAAGCTCACCCATTTGTTTCTCTTTCAACTCCAACTCCCTTGAACGGTTATCTAATTCCCTTTCTCTCGAATCAAGCAGTACACGACAGCCCTCAGCTTCCTTAATTTTTGACAAAAGTGCTTCATAACGCTCATTAATCTCCTTCTCCCTCAACTCTAATTTCCCTTTGTACTCATCAAATTCCTTCTTTTTCACTTCCAAATGTTGGGCAGTCTCGTTTTTTTCCTTTTCCATTGACTGAACCACTTCAATTGTATCGCTTATTACTTTCTCTTTCAGTTTTACCTCATCATCAAATTGCTTATGTTTTAGCTGTAGCTCCTCACGGACCTTGTCAACTTGATTCAACTTCATCTCCAACCAGTTTGAACGTTTATTAAACTGCTTCTCCCTTGACTCAAATTGCCTGCAACGCTCATCGATCTCCTCCTCCCTCTTGTTCAACTCTGCACACCACTTGCCAATCCTACTCGCTTCCGATTCAACCGCCCCTGAACGCTCGTCAGTTGCCTTCTCTCTCAACCCGATAGCTGTAAACTGCTCCTCCATCGCCTTCTCCTTAGCCTCCAACTCTCGCCAACGGTTATTCACATTACCTTCCCTCAAATCCAGCTCCTTAGCTCTCTCATCCAACCCCTTCTTGTGCTCTTCAACCACCCCACAACCCTCCATAAATTCCTTCTCCCTAAACTCAATCTCTTTGCACCGTTCATCCAATTCCTTCTCTCTTCCTTCCAACTGTACACCCCACTTCCTCACTCGATCCTCCTCTTTTTCAACCACCCTCAACCGCTCCTCCCCCTCCTTCTCCCTCATCTCAACCTCCTTACACCTATCTTCAACTACTCTCTCCCTCACTTCCAACCTATCAGAACACTCCTTCAATTTCCTCTCTTTTTCGTCAACACCTCTAGAAACCTCCTCCACTTCCTTCTTCCTCCTCTCCAGTTCCACAGATTCCTGCGCAATCCGATTCTCCGTCTTCTCAACATCCCTCAACCGCTCCTCCCCATCCTTCTCCCTCATCTCTACCTCCTTACACCTATCTTCGACTACCCTCTCTCTCAATTCCAACCTATCAGAACCCTCCTTCAATTTCCTCTCTTTTTCTTCTAAACCTCTCAAAAGCCCCTCCACTTCCTTCTTCCTCCTCTCCAATTCCACCCCTTCCTTCGCAATCCGATTCTCCGCCTTCTCAACCTCCCCCAACCTCTCCTCAACCTCTTTCTCCTTCACCTTCAACCCCTCACTCCTCTCATTGACCTCCTTCTCCCTCTCCTCTACCCGCGCCTCTCTCATCTCCACACCCTCACACCTTCTCTCCCTCTCCACCACCACCTTCTCCTTCCCCTCCAACTTCTTCAAATACTCCCTATACTTCTCCCCAACCACCCTCTCCGCATTCAACCTCTTCAACTCCATTTCCCTCTCCTTCTTCTCCATCTCCTCTCGCCTCGCCGCCAACTCTCTCTCCCTCTCCTCCAACTCCTTCCCCCTCTCCCCACCCTCGCCCCGCCCCAACCTCTCCCTCACCTCCCACATTCTCTCCTTCCCCTCCAAAACCTCCCTCCTCACCTCCACCTCCCTCTCTAACCCCTCCACCCTCCTCCTCTCACTCTCCACTTCCTCCAACCCCTTCCTCAGACTCCTCTCTCTCACCTCAACCTCCTTCCGTTTACTCTCAACCGAAGCCCACTTAAACCCAATCTCCCTCTCCTTGGCCTCAACCTTGTCCACCTGTCCCTGGAGAGAGAATTGAATAGAAGTAAAACTCTGCTGTAAGGCCCTCCATTGCTCTGAGAGTGTCACTACTGCGAATAAGTGTGAGTTTATTGACTCGGCTGACTCGCTCATCTGACTCAGCAGTACTCTCGCTTGCTTCAACTCCTTTGATGGGTTGTCCTTCTCCTTCTCTGTCTCCTGTTGCGTCGCCATTGTGGAGAGAGAGTGGAGTCGAGAGTGGTGTGGCGAATGAGAAAGAAAAGAAATGTTATGTTATGTTATTGGCTTACATTTTCATTTTTTTTAATATTATTATTCCTACCTTTGTTGTTTTATTGTCAGCAGACAAAAAGTAGTGCAAACTGGCAAAGTGGCGAATTGGAATGAACACTTGTCATTTGTCAAGTCAGCAAGTTTTGTTTAGAAACAGTGAATAGACCAACAGCAAAGCAAAGAGTGAACGCTGAGCTTTTGTCGTTTTTATCGTGTTTGGTGTGTTTTGTTACTGTATTTTTCTACAAAATGGCATGGGCCTAATATAACAACTGGACTTGCCCGTTTATTTCGTCCCTCTTTAATTTCATGGACTCAAAAGCCTGTTACAGACTTACAGTTCAATCTATATTTCCTAGTATTGTAATACGGAGTATATAGTAGGCCTAGTAGCACATAAAGCTGGCCAACGGTCGGTTTTTAGTCGAAAATCGAGTAGGATCGAATCGGTGGCAAATAGCATCCGAGTCGAACCGAATCGAAATCGGCCGATGCGACAACTGTTTGAAATTTTTTCAAAACGACTTGCATCGAGCCGGTGATTAGAGTTAAGTCAAATCGTTGATTCGGTTCAAGTCGGGTCAGATCGAAACCAAATTAACTTCTTTTGTATTATTAACTAATGAAATGGTCAATATTTACTAAGAAAAACTCATCTATCTCTTTTTATGGTTTACTTTTTCATATTTAATTAAAGATCCTCCTAATTAAGTGCAATTTTTGTGAAAACAACAAGTTGAATTGAGTCGAAGACAATTCGTCGAGTACGGTTCGGGTAGCGATTTTGTAAGATAGTCGAGTCGAATCGTCCTACCTAGTTCGGTTCAGGTTGCGGCTTTAAAAATTTATTTTGCCGAATCGAAATCGAATCATTCTAAACGGTTCGATTAAGATTTCACATTTTTTGTAAGTCGAAATCGGATGAGTAGAGTCAAAGTCGAGGTCGAATCGAGTCGTGGCCAGCTCTAGTAGCACATAGCAAAATGTTCCTGATGCAAATCATGAAAACCTAAGTGAAAAGTATAACCCAGTCCCATAAAGAAGAATAGGAGAGGGAAAAAATGTTGATAAGTAGGAATAGAGCTGCCAATAACTCAATTTGGTTCGATTCACCCCGATTTTGAATTTAATAAATGTAAAAACTTAAATTGAATTGTTTACAACGATTTGATTATGATTCGACTCGGCCAAATAGCTTTATAAAACCACAAAGCGAACCGAACTAGGACGATTCGACTTCGAATCCCCGACTCAATTTTCAATCTTAGAAAACCGCAACCCGAACCGTACACGACGAATCGACTTCGACTCAATTCGACGAGTAATTTCATACAAATTGCACTTAATTAGGAATATCTTACATTAAATATTGAAAAGTTTAAACCATAAAAAATATACGTAGTAAGACGACTTCTCTTTACCAAATACTAGTCATTTCGTTTTTTTTTTTTTTTTTTTGATAAGTCAGTGCAATTTCATTTCCAAACAAGGTTACATAAGCTCAGCAACAATACCAGCTGAACGCTAGCAGGAAAAAAACCAGAAGCAAAAGGCTTAAACAAGAAGCAGAGAAAACTGAAGAAAATTAAGTGTGCGTTGCCCAGATAATATAACTCCCTACTCCAGTTACTAGTCATTTCGTTAAAGTAATAAGATTTGTTATATACAAAATCCGATCCGACTCGATTTACAACGGATCGATTTACAACGACTCTAGTCAGTGCGATTTTTTGCTACAAACCAACGGTTGATCAGCTCTAAGTAGGAATAGTGGTCATCTTTTCAGAAAACTGCAAATAAATTGAGGCTTTGGACTTTTGGAGTATAAGCCCTTTCAAGCTTTCTAGTACTAATAACTTGGAATGGTTGAGTCTTCAGTGAATTACACTTTAAAAATCAACAAAGCGTCAAAGCCTCATGACATAAGCGTTGTTTATCTGGGTGAACTCAAGGCTAATGCCTAGTGCACAAAGTTTACAGCCTTATACAAACTTTAATCAGGGGTGAAAAAGCAAATAAAAAAGGTTGATTATTGCTCAGTGTAAGTGTATAACAGGTCTCTGCAAACAAGGCAATTAACTGGTGCATAGACTGATTATTACTGATATACCCCCTCCCCTTGTTTTTTCCTGAAATTCAGTTTTGGTCCGGTTATATTCATAACCCTTATCCTTTTTTTTTTTTTTGAGAACCTTATCCCCAGCACTTGAGCTCAAACCAGAACAGAACTAAGGTCTGCATTCTCTTCTAAGCAAAAAGCACTCAAAACTCAGAAGCAATGCTAAAAGCCTCCTCAGCCACCCTTCTCCAATGCCCCTCCTTTGCCCTCAATGACATGCACGGACATCATTATCATGTCAAGCAAAACCTTATTAGTACGAGTAGTACTCTATTTGTTGGCCACAGCCGCGGCTTTAGAGTTAATTCAACAAAAGGGAAAGCACCAACACCAGCATCAGCAACAAGAAGAGGAGCAACTAGAATAGTTGCAAGGCTGTCATTACCTGCATACTTAACTTCAACACTTGGGTTATCTGAAGCAGAAGCTCTTTCAGCTTCTCGTCATCTCCTTGGGTGGAGAAAGCAGAACAACATACACACTTTCATTACCATTAAAAAAACAGGTGACGCCATCTCTTATCTCCAAAACGAATGTGAACTAGGTTTATCATTATCCGAGATTAGAACTCTGGTAGTCAAGTACCCTAAGATTCTTTCGCCAGGCGCTGATCTTAGGAAAACTTGTACACCCAACATTACCCTTCTTCAGAATGACTTCGGCTTTACCAAGGAGAAAGTTCACGACCTGTTGTTCAAGTTCCCGCGGGCATTCCTGCTCGAGACTGAGATGTTGAAGGATAGATTGGTTAAGATAGAAGACAAGTGGGGTATCAGCCGAGACTCCGGATCCTTCTTAAGCGCGATTCCCGTGTTTTGTGGCGTTACTGATGAGAAGGTTAAGGCAAGATGTCTAGTGTTCAAAAGCTTTGGATGGTCAGATTGTGATATCGTGAGACTGATCAAGGCCTCTCCAAACTGCATTGCGTATAAAGAAGCTAGGATAAGGAAGTCGTTGGAGTTTTGCATGAATGAGCTTGGTTATGAGCCTGCTTACCTCGCAACTCGATCGACATTGCTCATTAATAAGGTAGAGACTAGAGTGTTGCCCAGGCATAGAGTCTTGTCGGTTTTGAAGGAAAATCTGTTAATCAAATCTAGTTATCAGCTTATTAGTTGCATCACGATGCCTGACGATAAGTTTGAGGAGAAGTTCATTTTACCATATGAGAAGCTTGTACCCAATATCCGTCAATTGTATAATGAAGGGCGCACACCCAACAATGAGGCCGAGGCGGAGGAGGAGGCTTCCGAAGATGAAAGTGATCATTAGTTTCTGCTGAATGGCCAGTTTGTTGTATACTTGCTTGTATGTTAATGGATTTTGATGCTTAGTTTGACACAGTTGGCACTGTTGTCCATCTTTCTTGAGAAGGATATTGCTAATTTTTGCTCTGTGTTGTCATTTGGTATAGAGTTTATCTAGCAGTCAAGCTATTGTAATATCATTCAAATTCAAGAAGCATGGACAATTCATATTCTTGTAGCTACTGAGCCTTGTTTATGATCTGGGATGAAAATCATTATCTACTTTAAAGAAAAAAGTTACTTCCCTCAGAAAGGGAACAGCCGAACAAGATGGCATCACAACTGAATAACTGATACAATTTGATATTAAGTATTCCCGCGGTCAAATTGGTACTGTATATTTTTTGACCCCTGATGCAAAGTGGTATATCAATTGACCCCTGAAACACTTCTATGGTAACCTGCAGTGAACTACATGTTCAAAAAAAGTCGGACATTTTTTTTACTTCACATCAGTTTTGGAATTTTCATCGTTTTCTGGAGCCAGTCCAGAAATAGTATATGGTATCATGGAATTAAAGAGGTTCCATTTCTGGAGCCAGTCCAGAAATGATTTCTTACAAGTGAACACAGCTGATTCCATTACCACTAAATTAATCTCTTATGTTTGCATCGTATATATATATTGTCATGAGAAGTGCAATTTTTGTCTTGCATTTTGCATATAATCACCCATTCTTGCAAAACCCTAATCTATAAGCAAGGACAGTGCCAAGTCGGCTGCCAACATAATATCCAGCTTTAGAAAAGGGGTTCACCCATAGTGCCATAAAGAACAATAGCCTCATCACTTTACCAAACAATTGCTCAGCTTAGGCAGATTGTCAGAATGAATGAGGTAGAGTTTACTGGCTCGGAAACAACCTCTCTATTTTCTTAAATAGGGGTATGGTTGCGTACATCCTGACCCCGAGCACCCCCATCTAATGGGGATACACTCGGTTGTTGTTGTTGTTGTGAATTTCCCTAAGAGAAAAAAGTTGAAATGGACATGACTCTATTGGCAGTAACAATTGAACAATTTTCCCATCAGATACACTTTGGGATGGACACTATTCAACTCAAGGTCCCTCATGATAGACATTAAAGTGGAGCGAAGTTGGTGACGTCAGTCCATGACAGCAAAAAGGTGACATATATTAATCAGAGAGAGGTGAGAGCACAAAGAGGGCACACAACAAGAAACAGACCTTGCTCAGCCTAAATAGATACGGAGTAAATTTTACTAGTTCAGGGTCGCCAATTACTCAACTTGGCAATGTTCAGGTAATTACCGCAGATGATAGAACTGGGATGTGCACAATCCAGTCATAGTAGGAGGAGACTGTAACCGAAATGACAGAGAAAAAAGAGAACTAGGGAATTACCTATAAACTGCTGATGAAGCTTTCGCCAAGAAATGTCCATCTTCATGTCTTCTGTCACCATCATCAGTTTGCTACCACACAAATATGTCTGCTTTCCAAACACTCTCTAAGATGACAATTTGCTCCATCCAAGGAGGGACAAAACACTTGAAAAACCTGTGTCATAGCAATATAAAGGTTGGGACAGTATACACTCCCAGGTATAGTCATTGATGATAGTGAAGCATAGAGACTACACAACAACCGTGAATATGAATACAGTTACCTCACTTTCATCCTGAGATATCTGTTTCAACTGCTATTGGTGTATTTTGCAGTCACTTCAATAATGGTTTTTTTTTATAGAAAAATAATGGTTAAACACTTAAACATGGAAACAACATCCAGCACAATGAGCAGTTAATAGAAGCTTCAAATACATAAAATTCAAGCGGCAAAACACGAACAGTGAAGTTAACGCCAGGGTAGGTGTTAAAGTGATCCACGTGTATGGTCAGACTAGCCATGATTGCACAAGATAGTCAAGCAAAAAAAAAAAAACAGCTGAAGCTAGGTTTGTGCCTTTATGATGTCACTCTGTTCGAACCTTTATCGATCAGATTGCTTTCGAAAATAAACACATATGAACTCAATGCATGACTCGGGCACAAGATGCAAATAAGGAGCATATTTGATTCGTGATACTCACTGGCAAAACCAAAACTCTGAGGCATATGGGCAATGACAGAATCAATCTTGACAATTTATTATCAACCAACAAGCAAAGTAGACACTCATCAGTGCGTGAGTTAAGGATTTAGAGAAAATCACTGCAAGTACAGCAAAGAAAAAGGAATAAACAACTAGATAGGTGGCGAGCAGGAATACATGGAAACAAAACTCTACAAGAACCAACTGTGTTCAGCATGGAAACAAAAATCTAATGCAAACTGCAGGACAAGTGAACAACAACTACGAAAACTAAGAAATTCTAGTTATGATTCGCCTACGAAAAACCATCAATCAATTTGACAGTTTGCTTACCAAAATTCTAAACCGCACACCAGACCCGGCCTTGGTTCAATCCAATTTGAACCGATTTGGCATTGACTAATTTGGTATCCAATCCAATTTTCCAGTCTCTTAAACATAATCTTGATTGGTTTCAGAAGTTCATGCCTGGACGAACCTATGTTGTCCCCGTTCTTTAGCCTTTCAGATTTGCTCACTCTAATCATCAGTAGATCACATGAGTTAAGTTTAGCACCTAGCCACCTATCATGCAATAAAAAGTTGGATCAGATCAAACAAAAACAGTGACAAGTGTTCAGAAAATACAAAGCAGATTCACACACCGAAAATTAAAAATGAAAAGTGGATAAAGTTTTGCCGTGCCTTTTGTCTGAGCACTTGAGCAGAAGTTACTCGAGCAAAATATGAGGGTACTGGCCTATTGGGAGATGCAAGTGTACGCAGTACTTACAGAGCATGATTCCAAAAGTAGTTTCATAGTGACAGACAGCAGAGATGATCAACATTGTTAAGATATGACTTGCGTCAAAATCCTTAAAGATCAAGCCAGTACCCAATCACATTCACCAACATGACATAAAGTCAACTTGAAGTCTAACCCGGGTTTCAACCATGATAAAAGAAGCAATGAATTACAATTTTGTGTTTATTCTTCTTTGAGTGGAGAAACTAATACATGGCTGATCAAACCCTACTAGGCTACTATGCAACTACCATGCCTTCCCTTCAGTCAAACCATGAAAGAAAGAACAGAAAAAAATGTACAAACAGATGAAATCAACACACAGAGAGTCAGAGACCCCTGGGAAGTGGATGGCTTACATGGCCAAATGTTTCAATCAGGGAAAAAACAACAACTCTAGTTTCCATTTAAAATAGTAGATTCATCACAAATTTCTTCTGAAGTGTCAATCACATGACCACCAACAACAACAAAGAAATAAAGATCCTGAATGGATCACATTCCTAACGTATTCAAAATCCTTGTTGTTTTGACATTGATATACACATTGACAATAACAGTAAAGCTCATAAGCAAAGAAGTTCACCTACTTTTGGCCATCAGATCAACCATTGTTCAATTGATCATATACCAATAAAAGCCACCGCATCACAAACTCTAACAAAGAGAAGTAGACAGGTTAAACATGAAAATCACCAGTTTATACAAAAGAAGGATAAGTGAACAGGAATCCATGTAATGCATTCAGAGAACACTTGCGTAGCAATTTCTTGTCCATATACTGATAATTTCATACCTTTGTTTCACATTATGGTCAGAAGCTCCAAAGCCTTCTCATGTCATTGCCAGTAAAAGGTCCTGATGATTGCATTGTTGGTACAGTTGTTAGAAGCACAACTATGGTCTTCTAAGTTGCTTATAATATCGCCCTTTTGCAAAACCTTTTGACCATCATACTGTCTGCATACACGAGGAATGGGTCGTACCACCCCTCCATACATAGAGATTAGTATAGGTGCACAAATATCCATTGCATCTATAAATCTCCCAGCTTCAATCATATCATCCATTATGGTGCAGTATAGCCAACTTTGGAAAAGGGCTTTGCCAATAGTGCCATACACAACAATGTCAGGCCGGAAACCCGTCTCATCCCTTAATCCAATTTCTCAGCATAGGGCAGATTGTCAGCATGAATGAGGCAGGGTCTACTAGCTTGGGGCGATATCCAAATCCGTACATTTCCTGATGAGATAAAAGTCAAATGGAAATGACCGCATAGGCACTAACCATTTAACAGTTTGCCTATCACATATTCTTTAGATGGATGAAATGCAGCTCGAGGTTACTTATGAGAGACATTAAAGAGGAGTGAAGTTGGCAACTTTAGTCGTTGACAGCATTGAGATGACAGGAATAATTAGGGAGAAGTAAGAGCACAAAGAGGACACATAATGAAAAACAGACACTGTGCAGCCAAAATCGATAAATCATACTAATTCATACTCACCAATTACTCAACTAGGCCAAATTCAGGTAATTACCACAGTTGAGAGAACCTGAATCAACAGTTACTTGATGGTAAAATGAAGAAGTGAAATATAAACTTTTAGTGTGCCAAACTGAACAAAAGTTTCAAAAGTTCTACTCCCAACTTTACTCTTCTTCACACTGCAGAACAACAATGAACAAACTGAGAAACGATAATTACGCTACAGGGAAGTAAAACAACACCCATATATAAACGCTCTTTTATTATCCTCTGACCAAAAACTTTTATATGCACAGTATAAACTACACTCATGCTGTCAAACATGAGAAAGTAAATTAACCACAACCAAATGACAGTATGCAAGTTCTTGTTATTTATTGAAACGAACACTAAACAAGAGAAGCTTAAGCCTCCAAATATTCTTTATTTGCACCCTTGAATACACTTCGACACAGAACTACAATTACAAACAGAGCAACATGGGAGAAAGCAAGCTCCATCAATCGGTACTTTAAGAGTTCTTCTGGTTCTTCGCAGCACCCTCACAACCAAACCCCTTAGCGCTGGGATTCTTCTACTCACCATCTCCCTCAACCTTCTTCAAGCACGACTGACTAGACCCGATTATTTACATAACCAATCTATATTGTGTGTTATAACTCACAACATCTGAAGCTATTCCTTCAAAGCACAAACATCAAGTTTTTTAGCCTTGCAATATCCGACCACTTCCGCCCTAATATCCCACCAACCTTTCGGCCTTGTCAAAGCATGATGCCGCGTAGGGTCTACCCATCCATGTGTACGAGTACAATTTCTCCAACAGGGCAAATTTTCACTTGATAGATGCTGTTCTCCCACATATCAGCCAAACGTTCACTTCATCACTTGGTGCTCAGGAGGGTCCTACGGGACAGCATGGCTTCAAATAGCAGCGCACAAGACCAACCATGGCGTAGGAAAGATGCTTGACAATTTTATCCAACAATTTAACAGCTAAGCCTAAGCCAAAATAAGGCCATTTTGACCATGGCATTGTAAAGCTGGTTTAAAATCGAATATGCTAAACAAAAGGGGCAAAGAGGACATTTGGCGGATGAGAGAGTTCGGACTGTCTGCCCCAATGGGTAAAACCTAACTAGCGGTATAGAATAGAAATAGAATAGAAAGAGGTAAAATGAATGAAGCTGCTGAAGAAGTGAAGAGGAAGAACATTGACTATTTGACGACTGAAGGTAACTGAGCTAGTGAAATTGAGGAGGAAATAAAGAACTTAAGACTATCAAGGCCCAAATAAATAGTCCATCTGTGTTTGGGTTGTTAGCTTATTTACTACTTGGGTCGAGCTCTTTGCCACTCTCTTGAGTCTTGACCGTCTCAATGGCAATTTACAAGTGAAAGTAATTCCCATCTCATCTCAATGGCAATTTACAAGTGAAAGTAATTCCCATCTCATATAAATTATCGGAAAAAAAAAACATAGACGAAATTGTTGGGAATAATCTTTAATTCAGCCGATTATCCTAAAATAATCTCAACTTTAAAAATTGTTGGGAATAATCACTTGGACCCTTGTAGCCCATAGTGATCCCATGATATTTTAAAATATGTCCGAATGTAAAATAAAAACTTTGACTATGTATATATATTCATTAGAATTAATGTATTTCAAGTCAAAATTAAAATTGATCGCTTAAGTAAGGTTTAATTTATCAAAAAAGTTGTTGTAAACACTTAATTAGATCGTTTCGGGCTACAACGGTCCAAGTAGGGATTATTCGCATCAATTTTTGAAGTTGAGAATATTTTGGGATAATCGGCCGAAGTATGGATTATTCCCAACAATTTCGTCAGAACATATTGGGCAAATAGATTTGTATTTGTCATTTTTAAAAAATTTATTTTGTTCTTTTTTTTTTATTTACATGAATTCACAATCCATATAACTACATGACCATATGTGTCTATGGTTCCATACTGCTATCCGTATTGGTACAACCTAGGCTATGACCAATTGATCACCATGTGGAGGAATATGCTCAACACCAACAATTTGTCACTAAGAAATATCATCTCATCATTATTTACTCATTCTATTTCTCAAAATTTTTCCACTTTGCAAGAGTGCATGCATTTTAAGAAAGCTGAAAAACGACTAATTTACCCTTAATAAGTGGGTGAGTGAGAATGGAGAGTGATAGTTGTGGTAATTTGGCTGAAGTATAAGGGGTAAATAAGTTATTTAGGCAAAAAAAAATAGAAAAGTAAAAAAACTTTATGAGACAAACAAAAACAGAAAAGTGGAAGAACTTTTAGAGATAGAGTATTATTTAGGTCATACATTCAGCTAACATTGATGTGCACAACCCGAATAATATATTCAGTAGTAATTTCCTGTCTGTCTAATGATATTTTCAGCTGTCAGAAACTCAGAATGTTATACGAGTAAGACCTTTGTTCCAAATTATGATTAGAAGCTCCAAAGCCTCCTCATGTCTTTATCACTTAGATCCTCTGATGATTGCACTGTAGGTAAAACCCTTAGAAGCGCACTAGCGCAGTCATTATGAACTCCATATAGACATTAACTAGTGTAGCTGCACAGATATCCATTCCACTTCTCCCAGCTCGCAGCTTCAATCATACCATCCATGGCTTTTCAAAGAGATACGAGAAACATGAAGTAAAACATCTATCAGCGTTTCATTAGATGGTTTGACCTTGCTCGGCTTACAAAATTACAAATGCATAGTCCTAACATCACTTTGGAAAAGGGGTTCACTCATAGTGCCACTAAAAAAAAGAACGACGCCAGGCCAGAGAAGCCCTTCTCACAACTTTATCCAACAATTTCTCAACCTGGGGCCGATGGTTAGAATGAATGAGGAGGAGTATAGTGGCTTGGGGTCTCGGCCGCTTGGGGAATACACAAATTTAAAGCATTTTCCCAGAAGAGAAAATTCAGATAATTCAACAGTTTGTCTGTCGAACATTAAAACTGGAATGAAGTTGGCAATGTCAGTCCATGACAGCAAAGAGGTGACATAATTTATTTTTTTTATTTTTGAGAGCAAAGAGGTGACAGAAATTAATTAAAGAGAAGTGAGAGCACAAAGAGGACATAGATTGAGAAGTAACATTGCTCACCATAGACAAATCCGACCAAGTAATTACCATGGTCGGTCGAAATGGGAAGTACACAATACAGCAAATGGCAGAGAAAAAGGAGAACTAGGGAATCACCTGTATATACTGTCATTGAAACTCTTATCTTCATGTCTACTCTCACCATCATCAGTTTGTTACCACCAGACTTGTTTGTTCTCGGAACACTCTCTACGATGACAATTTGCTCCACCGAAGGATAGAACACTTGGAAACCTTTGTGCTGTGGCATTATTAATATTAAGGTTGGGACAGTGTACACTCCTAAGTATAGTCGTTGGATGATAGTTCAGCATAGAGATTACAAAACAACCGTGCAAATCAATACAGTTACGGGTTTCCTCACTTCCATCTTGAGATATCTGTTTCAACTGCTATTGGTGAAATTTGCAGTCAATCCAATAATGCTTAAACATGGAAACAACATCCAGCATTATATGCAAAGCTTTTTTTTTTTAAAAAAAAAAAGCAGTATACTCCCTCCCCCCCAACAAAAAAAAAGCTAGGTCTGTGCCATAAAGATGTAACTAGGTTCTTACCTTCATCAATCAGAATACTATTGAAATATAACTAGAGCACAATCACAAAATAGGAGGCATACTTGTTCAAAAAATTATCAGAACTTCACCTGCATAACCAATACTCGGAAGCAGATGAGAAAAGACAGATTCAGTAGCGACAACTTATACGTGAACCATCAAGCAAAGTAGTAACGCGCAGTGCATGAGTTAAAGATTCAGAGTCATATCATTGCAGTACAGAAAAGAAAATGGAATAACCAAACATATCGGTCTCTGCTAGTGAAATTGATAATTGACAAGCAAGAATACCTGCACAGAAAAATCAACAAGAACCAAATGCGTTCAGCATGTGCATTAGCATCTGGTATTACAGATTAATAGCATGGTCCTGAACTCCAGATAGAAACTGAAGTGACACATTCAGTTTTTATTGGGAAACATCATGAGATTATACTTCAAAAACGAATGAGTACTTGAAAGAAAAGACAGAATTGAAGGCCAGAGGGAACTTAAAGACAGAATCATACTCCGTATGTCAGAACAACTTTACTTTCCTGCAAATGGCAGAACAACCTTTAACGGACTGACAAACGGTAGTTATGCTACTAAGTACGGTTAACGCCTCCAAATCATCAACGTTGGCACCATTGAGTATTTGAGTCTGCTATATGAGCATGTTGAAAGCTCAACTTGTAAATTTCTACAAGCATACTAAACACTAATTAAAGAAAGCTATATACGAGAAAGCAAGTTTAATCGATTCTATAGCTTTACAGACTATAACCATAGAGAGGTGCCACCACTTGAATAGTTGAATCCTTTATTTATGGACACGGTTGCTAACACTAATCCTTTACTTCAACATTGTTCAACCACAACCGACTACTAACCATAAGATTTGAAGTCACCCCATCAGAAGCTGCTAGTCCTAAGACTTCAAAGTTTCTTTTAGCCTTGTAATATCCACCCACTCCCAACAGTCTATTTTGCTCTATAAATTGAACAACAATGAACAAACTGAAAAACTACAAACGCTCTTTTATCTATGCTCAGCCAAAATCTTCTGTATGCACAGTACAAATTACACTCAAACTGTCAAACATGAGAAAGTAAAATAACCATAACCAAATGACAGTATGCAAGTTCTTGTTATTTATTGAAACCAACACGAATCAAGTGAAACATAAGCCTCCAAATTTTCTTTATTTCCACCATAGATCACATTACATACAAACTTATAAGAGCAATTAAGGGAATATCTAACTTAAGTTCAGTCTGGGTAGCACAGAAGAATAATTACAACTAGAGCAACATAAGAGAAAGCAAGCTCCATCAATCTGTAGTGTAAGAGTTCCGGGTCCTTCGCAACACCATCAAAACCAAAACCCCTTAGCGCTGGGACTCTTTGCCTTATACGGACACGGTGGCTAACACTAACCATCTCCTTCGACTTCTTCAAGCACAACTGACACGGCAACTTATTCACTTAACCATCAAGTGTGTTATTTATAAGTCTCAACATCAGAAGCTAGTCCTTCAAAGCACATCCAGTTTTTAGCCTTGCAATATCTGACCACTTCCGCCCTAATATCCTATCTAACAAATTCCTTCTTGTCTAAGCGTAGTGTCTCCTTAGATCTGCAGCCTCACCTTCAGCGCCGTACCGTCAATAACGAGGCCCTGTGCGAGAAAATTAAAGGAGGCCCTCGAAAATTAAAGGACACCGTATATATTTCATTTTTTTTATTTCCAGAAAAAATCTCTATTTGTTTTTCAAAAAACTAATTTTATAGATGCTACAATATCCTTATCTAATAAAAAATCATGTCATTTTAAATTTATAAGTCTTTTAATATTTCACAAATGTTGTGTATTGACTTCGTCTATTGTGTTACACTTCATTTAACCTTTATTTTTTAAGTTCAGATTCATAATCACATTTAAGTACATTTTTTTTCATTTAATTTGTGGTTACTCTAGTTTTGATTTCATACTTTTAAAAAGACAATAATGCATACTGTA
>ONZK01004735.1:0-11088 GCA_900322385.1 Pharnaceum exiguum | reverse complement strand
GTGAGAGGGAGGGCCCACACTATCTAATAAAGGAGCTTTCAAAAATAAAAAGGACCACGCACGGAAGGGAGTCGAACGCGGACTAAACAATTCAGTCTTCCTTAATTCCCCCACTAACCAGTTGAGCTACAGAACACATTTGAGACACCAGCGATATTTTTATTATATAGCATAAAAAATGTAAATAGGGGCCGTCAAATTTGCGAGGCCCTGTGCGGTCGACCTGGCTGCACTGGCTAGAATTCGGCCCTGCTCACCTGCACATACATCAGCTTTTTTAAAAGATGTCAACCAGCATATTCATAGTTGAAATACTTGGTGGTTTGCCGTTCTCCCACATGTGAGCCAAAACCTTCTCATGTCTTTAGTTCTTTACCATTAAGATCTTCTGATGGAACATCATTAGAAGCGCATTCATCGTCTTCCTTCCACCTAGCTTTCTTATAATCCTATTTGGCAAGTAGTTGTACGGTGTCACTCCTCCATATAGATGATATTATTATCAGTGTAGCCGTGTAGGTGCACAGATATCCCTTCCACATCTCCCAGCTTGCAGATTCAATCATGCCATCCATTATGGGAGCTGGACTATATATGGCGGATTATACCAAAATAGTCACTACACCTTTTCCTAAAGAGCTTCGAGAAACATGAAGTAAAACATATCATAAGCTTTTCAATAGATGGTATGACCTTGCTCAGTTGCTCGGCTTACAAAAGTACTGATGCATAGTCCTAACATCCCTAGCAAGTGAACAATGCCAACATTTTATCCAACATTGGAAAAGGGGCTCACTCATAGTGCCATAAAAAAACGACACAAGGCCAGAAGCCCTTCTCACAACTTTATACAACAATTTCTCAACTTGGGGCAGATTGTTAGCATGAATGAGGAAGAGTATAACAGCATGAGGTCTTGGTCGCTTGGGGCATACCCAAATTCAAAGCATTTTCCCGGTACAGAAAAATTGAAATGGACGACTCAATTCAACTCGAGGTCCCTGAGAGACATTACAACTGGAATGAAGTTGGCAATGCCAGTCCATGACAGCAAAGAGGTGACAGAAATTAATCAAAGAGAGGTGAGAGCAGAAAGAGGAAACAGAATGAGAAGAGACATTGCTCAGTTGCTCACCGAAATAGACAAATATATCCTACCAAGTAATTACCACAGTTGATCGAAATGGGAAGTAAGCAACACAGCAAAAGGAGATTACAGAAACCCAAATGGCAGAGAAAAAGGAGAACTAGGGAATCACCTATATATACTGTCATTGGAACTCCCATCTTCATGTCTACTCTCACCATCATCAGTTTGTTACCACAACAAACTTATTTATTCTCTGAACACTCTCTAAGATGACAATTTTCTCTGCCGAAGGATAAAACACTTGGGACTGTGGCATTAGTATAAAGGTTGGGAGTTGGGATAGCTGTTTCAACTGCTATTGTTGTAATTTGCAGTCACTTCAATAATGGTTAAACATGGAAATAACATCAAGCAGACTTTGTAATTAAAAACAAGCTTCATTTAATTAAAAATCAAGTTAGGCATACATGTATGGTCAGACTTGCCATGATTGTGCAGGATACCCCCCCCAAAAAAAAAAAAAAAAGAATACTGAAGCTATGTCTGTGCCGTAAAGACTAAAGATGTAACTAGGTTCTTACCTTCATCAATCAGAATACTATTGAAATATAACTAGAGCACAATCACAAAATAGGAGGCATACTGGTTCAAAAATTTATCAGAACTTCACCTGCAGAACCAATAGTCGGAAGCAGATAAGCAAAGACAGATTCAGTAGCGACAACTTATACATGAACCATCAAGCAAAGTAGTAACGCTCAGTGCATGGGTTAAAGATTCAGAGTCATATCATTGAAGAAAATGGAATAACCAAACATATTGGTCTCTGCTAGTGAAATTGATAATTGACGAGCAAGAATACCAGCACAGAAAAATCTACAAGAAGCAACTGCGTTCAGCATGTGCATAAGTATCTGGTATTACAGATTAATAGCATGGTCCTGATCTCAGATAGAAACTGAAGTGACACATCCAGTTTTTATTGGGAAACATTATGAGATTATACTTCAAAAGCGAATGAGTACTTGAAAGAAAAGACAGAATTGAAGGCTAGAGAGAACTTTAATCCACTAATTATATGTCAGAACAACTTTACTTTTCTGCAAATGGCAGGACAACCTTTAACAGACTGACAAACGGCAGTTATGCTACTAAGTACAGTTAACACCTCCAAATCATTTCCGTTGGCACCATTGAGTCTGCTATATGAGCATGTTCAAAGCTCAACCTTGTAAATTTCTACAAGCATACTAAACACTAATTGAAGAGAAAGCAAAGTTTCATCAATTCTATAGCTGTACAGACTAAAACCATAGAGAGGTGCCACCACTGGAATCCTTTATTTATGGACATGGTTGCTAATACCAATCCTCTGCTTCAACCTTGTTCAAGTTCAACCACAACCGACTACTAACCATGAAGTCATCACATCAGAAGCTGCTAGTCCTTAGACATCAAGTTTCTTTTAGTCTTGTAGTATCCACCCACTCCCAACAGTCTATTTTGCTCTATAAATTGAACAATGAACAAACAGAAAAACTACCAACGCTCTTTTATCTATGCTCAACCAAAATCTTCTATGCACAGTACAAATTACACTCAAACTGTCAAACATGAGAAAGTAAAGTAACCATAACCAAATGACAGTATGCAAGTTATTGAAACCAACACGAATCAAGTGAAACATAAGCCTCCAAATTTTCTTTATTTGCACCATAGATTACATTTCTACATGTAAACTTCAGAGCAATTTAGGGGGTATCTAACTTAAGTTCAGTCTGGGTAGCACAGAAGAATAATAACAAATAGAGCAACATAAGAGAAAGCAAGCTCCGTCAATCTGTAGTGTAAGAGTTCCGGTCCTTCGCAACACCATCAAAACCAAAACCCCTTAGCGAACTGGGACTCTTTGTCTTATACGGACACGGTGGCTAACACTAACCATCTCCTTCGACTTCTTCAAGCACAACTGACACGGCAACTTATTCACTTAACCATCAAGGGTATTATTTATAAGTCACAACATCAGAAGCTAGTCCTTCAAAGCACATCCAGTTTTTTAGCCTCGCAATATCCGACCACTTCCGCCCTAATATCCTACCAACTTCCTTCTTGTCTAAGCGACTACCCATACAATATCCATCGAGCAGAGCAGAGCGTAGTGTCTCCTTAGATCTGCAGCCTCACCTGCAGATAAATCAGCTTTATAGAAGATGTCAACCAGCATGTTCATAGTTGAAATACTTGGTGGTTTGCCGTTCTCCCACATGTGAGCCAAAATGATTAAAACAATACAGGCAACACAAGGGAGACTATGCAATTGTACACGACAATCAGTAGCAATCAATCGGGGTGCTAAATTTGACCCCACCGGACTTACAAGTGCGTGGATCCAAGACACTATAACCAAAGGCAAAGAGTGTCTCCTGCACAGCCTCCCATTGGTAGCAATGGTAGGTAGGAAGGTTGCTTGCCATTTTTATCCAACAATTTATAAGCTAAGCCTAAGCCAAATCATAACGTAATTTTGACAATGGCATTGAAAAGCTGGTTTAAACTCGAATATGCTAACCAAAAGGGGTAAAGGGGACATTTGGTGGATGAGAGAGATCGAACTTCCCCAATTCTAGAAACTAGAAAGAGGTGAAATGAGGTGCTGAGATAGAAGAACATTATTGTGTACTTACTAATCATGCTCTTGGCACTGCTTGTTCAGCGGCTGAAGGTAACTGAGAGAGTGAGAGCAGAGCTAGCAAGGCCCATAAGACTAATAAATAAGGCCCAAATAGTCCATATGTGTTTGTTTTGCTAGCTTATTGCTACTTGGGCTGAGCCCTTTGTCTAAAAGGGCAGCAAGCCAGCAAGTATGTGGAAACTGAAAACTAATTTCCGGTACAGAATAGCAGGGTCCAACTAGTAGAGCTGGCTATTAATTAAGCTGACTTGGGTGGAAACTGGAAACCGCTCGGTTTAATTTGGGTAAAGTTGAGTCGTAGAAGGGCGAGCTGGCTTTGAGCTAGGGGTGGATAGCTCGGTCAAAGTCGTTCATAGGGGTTAAAGTCGATCAAAATCGGTAAAAGTCTGTCTAAATTGGTAATTGGTCGAATTCGTCTCGATTAAGCTATGATAAGTCGGTCAAAATAGATCAAAGTCGGTCAAAATTTGGTCGATAATTCTATCAAAGTTAGATCAATTCAAGTCATATAAAGCGAATTGAGCATGAGTTAAGGTTATTTCAAGTCAGCTCGAAGTCGGCTCATGGCCAGCTCTAGGTCTAAGTGTGTATTTCATCATTATAAAAAAAAATAAAAATTGTTGATGTTTTTTACTTCTATGAATCGGTATCCATATTGACATTGCTACATGCTATGAGCTACAGGAATATAGGCTCACCACCAATAATTTCAAGCAGGCGTAAAAATCAATTGAATTTGGCATTCATCATCATGATCATTATTAATTACGATTAACTAATATACTATCACTGTCATGCATTTAGAAAACATCTAATGATATTTTCATCTGTTAAGAGCGTCAGCACTCTGCAGGCGAGTAGTACTAATTCATGGTCACCAGTTGCTCAACTTGGCAATATTCAGCTGTATGTAAGCCTGTAACCCAGATGACCGAGAAAAAAGAGAACTAGGGAATTACCTATATAAACTGCTGATGAAGCTTTCTCCGTTATCATTTATTACCAATTGAAATGTCAATCTTCATGTCTATTGTCTGTCACCATCACCTCATCAGTTTGCTACCTCCCCAAATATGTCTGCTTTCCAAACACTCTCTAAGATGACAATTTGCTCCACCCAATAGGGAGGATAAACTCTTGGATAACATGTGGCATTGCAATATACAGTTTGGGACAGTGTACAATCCCAAGTATAGTCATTGATGATGATAGTCAAGGATAGAGACTATGAATATCAATACAGCTACCTCACTTCCAGAATTTTTAGTCCGCACATTTGTCAATGCCATGTCATATATAAGTCAAGCCCACGAAAGGAAAAACGGACCGTATGTTATTCATAGTTCAAAAATCAATCAGAAAAACTGAGTTATCTTTGCACCTTTCAAAGAAAAGAAAAAACTTTTGAGGCATAGAAGCAATGCGAATCAGCAGGGACAATGTAAAAAAGAACGAGCAAACAAACACTCGCAGTGCGCTAGTTAAAGATTCAGAGAATATCATTGAAGTACAGATAAAATAAAATGGAATGACCAAACAGATTGGTCTCAGATAGTCTAGTAGATAATGTCAAGCAGAAATAACCATCAGTGCTTAACCATCTGGCCGGAATCACAGTTTAATAAAATAATCATCAGATAGTAACTGAACTGACAAATTCAGCTTTTGATGGGAACACTATGTAGCTAGTTGTCAAACGTGAATGAGCACTTGAAGATCAGAGAGGATGAACTTTAATCTATAAATCATGTCAACAACTCAACAATTACGTGATGGTAACTACGAGTGTGCTAATATACAAAATAAAAGTTCAAGACTGCAGACCAATAAATTCACTAACAGAGAGCTGGTAGATATGGACAAAAAACTACAATGATCATTGCTCTTTCAACTTCGCTCACAGTACAAACTATATTCAAACATCAGAAAGTAAAATAACAGTAATCAAAAAATAAGCTACTAGAAATTCAGTTACATGAACATGAAACATGAGAAACTTATGTCCCCTACAGTATATCTTTTCTATCGGCAACATCATCGAATCTGTTATGAGCATTGTTCAAAGCTTAATCTTGTACATATCTAGAATGAAACTAAAGAGCAATACAATAATGTTAACCAAGTTCGGTGTCACCAACACAGGACAGAGCTACATAAGATAACGCAAGTTCTACCAATCTATAGGTAGATACAATGAACAACTAATAGGTGCGCGCACAACTTTTTAGCCTTGCAATATCAGTGAATAATACGGTCAGGGTAGTCAGTGAGCGGAAGTCAGCCTCAACATGTTGCCCAGGTGATACAATATCATCGAGAAGAGCTTTAAGTTAATTAGATCCGAATCTCTTCCCTTAATTGTGTCTGCACACGAGGAGAGGACACAAATGAAAAGGATGCGGACTTGATGACAGACTTTTCCATATTAGAACTATGAGACTACAATGTTACAAAACTATATGATCGATTATTACCCCTCAAAACAAAACAAAAAAGGATCATGTCGATCATCAACTAGTGGCATTTCCAACTGCAACAACAAAGGTAGCTGATATAAAACCAATGCATATATAACCAAATTGATAAAATTATCCAAACTCAAGGCAATAGATAAATCATAAATGTAAGGTAATAGAGTACTGATACAGGTTTTGCTGAAAGATCAGAGTACTACTAATCGATTAAGTATTTATCAAATTAAAATCGTTCATGAAAGCTTATTGAATGACTGAAAAATTTAGAATTCATAAGAAAATAAAAACCGGATTCATAAAACAAACTGAGAACTCACCACATTCTGGAGGGGGATGATATTCTCAACCGTTTTTGAGGTGCAAAAGGCTGAATCACCAACAAGAAGTGGTTTACGGTGAGAATTGTTCACCTGCAGCTGGAAATCTTTCCCCTGTGATAGACTAAAGCAGTCAATTGTAGCTACTTCACGAATTTCCTCATCAACTTTATTTTTTGGAAAAGTATTAAGTCGCTCAACACTCCTTACCCGAGAAACTAAACCAAAATCACTGCAGCCAAGCTGTACATAGGCTGAAGTATCATGCCTGTAGTGTGAATATACATATAACTTCCAGATAATGACATTCTTTTGCCACAAGGGCTTGTCATTGTTGTTCCTATCGATTAGCCTCCACACACTAATGTTAAACTTTACAGTTTTTTCCAACAGGGTATGGGTTCCTTGGATCAGGTAGCTTAACAAGCGATATCTGCCCGTGAATTTGTGCTAAGGTTGCACCTTTCAGATCCTGCCCCTCAGGATAGTTCAAAACTTCAAACTTCTCTTCAGCAACATGAAATTGGACTATTACACTTTTTGGTGTTCCACTTTGTTTATAATCTGATTTCCAATATAGGACTCCATCGGAACAAAAGGATTCATCCCAGGAATAACTCGGATTTCTATCAGTTCCAGACAAGTCAATTTCCCTCCATTTCTCGTCACAACCAAAGGAAAACACTTCACATCCTGCATAACGTTTCGTTACCCCTCGTTTCCGTCTACTAACCACAGGAGAATCATAGACCCATAAGTGTAGTAGCTTGTATCGTTTTGTACCTGGATCATACCCTAAGTGGCATCGCTTGTCGCAAAAGTTGCCCTTCCATAAATCATGTTGAGGTGGAGGAAGAATTGGAAGGGTTTCGCCAGTTGTAAGATTAAAGAGGTACATAGGTTCTTCATGCTGTTGCGAGCGACTTTGGTAGATGCATGCCAATCCATTGACCACGTTTGTTGATGCCCTTGAGCCGAAAGGCAAAAAAAGAGGCTGAACAACCCTCGCTCGGTGATCCTGTTCCTGTTGCTCGTTTATATCGATCATGAGGAAGCAACAATCACTGGGGTATTTTCGCAAAAGAATATGATGACGCTTCCGGGCACTGTATTTCTCGGCAAAGTCAGGGTCTCTGATAAGCATTAACCATATTTTACAAACACTCTTTGTTCGCATCAAATACCTGACTGGGATCCTTATGAACACTTCCATTATTATGTCAACTGGAAGGTCCAAAATGTTGCGTGTTGTACATGATGATATCTCCTTTTCCATGAGATTACAAATTTGCTAACAAATTAAGTTCCACGTTTCCAACACTACAACTGTACAACGAGCTATTGGGCTCCGTTACGCTTGCTTTCGAGTTTATGAACACAAGAAGTCTAAAATACATGAACTCTCCCCAAAAAAGTGAGTGAAGTGTGGCTGAAGAACTGCGACTGACAGTGATGATCTAATCTAGCTAGGGGCTAGGGCTAGGGCTAGGGCTAGGGCTAGGGCAGGGGCAGGGGCAAGGGTTGCGGCAAAAGAAAAAAAAAACATAAATAAGGAAGTTTTCCTATATAAAAAATACAGTATATCAATTTTTTTGAAACAAAAGTAAGAAATAAATAGTTTTACCCCTTCCTTTCAGCTTAATCAGCAAGTCTATACACCGGGTGCCACGTCAGCATTTTTTTAAAAAATTAACATGTATGACTAGTAGGTCTTTTTACATGACTAATGACTAGTGCGTATTTTTATATGACTAATGACTAGTAGATATATGACTAGTAAAATCTTTTATATGACTAATGTCTCCGAACTACCGCCTGACTTTTAACCACTCATTTTTTTCCTTTTTACTTTTAATAAAAAAAAGTAGTGCCACCTAGGCTGGTGTACCCATGCACCTGGTGTAGCCTATACTAGGAAATAGAACATAATCCAGGAAATCCAGAAAAAAATTAAGGCTCACTAAAAATCTAATCAACAGTACTTGGTCCTTATCAACGACCAATTGATGGGTTCCGGACCTCCAGTTTTCATATATTTGAAATTTAGACATTGGGTGTGTTTATACATCAAGCTCTCTCGGTACCCCATTTGAGATGGGATCCTATTGGGATTGTTGTTGTTTGTTTTCTTCTAAAATAGAAAAAACTAAGCTTACTCGGATAAAAAGGGAGAAACTGAAAAAAAAAAAGAAGTTAAAAATAAAACCATAATTGGAATATACTAAACTAAACCGAAATAGACTGAATAGAACTATACCACTAAAGATGAACAAAAATCATAGCCTTCGTTTTTGTTTCTGCGTGTTGAAATTTAGACATCAATATTTTGATTGAAACTTCACGCTCCCCCATACTTTTTATAGTTGTTGGGAACGACAATTTCAAGGATTGTCTATTACATTAGCAAATGGCAATGGGATCGTACACCAATCTAATGCCAAATCAGACCAGTTTTAGACCGGAGCTCCCAACCAACAAGGTCCGCACCTGGACCAAGGAACTGAAATAAAAAGTTAACTTGATCATCAGTAGATCACGTGAGTTAAGTTTTAGCACCTAACATGCAGTAAAAAGTTGGATCAGATTAAACAGGGAAACAATGAAAAGTGTTCAGAGAAAACAGAGCAGATTCACACACCAAAAGTAAAGAAGAAAGTGGATAAATTTTTGATCTGCCTGTTATCAACGCAGAAGTTACTAGAGCAAAAAAAGAGGGTACTGGGAGATGCAAGTGTACGCAGTATTTCTTACAGAGCATGATTGCAAAAGTAGTTTCATAGTGACAGATAGCAGAGATGATCAACATAAGACAACCAACAATCCTGAAAAAAAACAAAGCAGCAACTACACATATTTCCAAAGAGATACGAGAGACATGAAGTAAAACATCATAAGCTTTTCATCAGATGGTATGACGTTGATCGGCTTACAATAGTACTAATGCATAGACCTAACATCCTAGCAAGTGAACGATGTCAACATTATATACAACTTTGGAAAAAGGATTTCACTCATAGTGCCATTAAAACGACGCCAGGCCAGAAGCCCTTCTCACAATTTCTCAGCTTGAGGCAGGTCATTAGCATGAATGAGGGAGAGTAAAGCGGCTTTGGGTCTTGGCCGATTGGGGCATACACAAATTCAATGCATTTTCCAAGTAGAGAAAAATTGAAATAGACATGACCATGGGGCAGTAACAATTCAACGGTTTGTCCGTCTGACACTCTTTTGAGATGGACACAATTCAACTCGAGGTCCCTGAATGACATTACAACTGGATATGAAGTTGGCAATGTCAGTCCATGACAGCAAAGAGGTGACAGAAATTAATCAAAGAGAGTTGAGAGAACAAAGAGGACATAGATTGAGAAGTGACATTGCTCACCATAGACAAATCCGACCAAGTAATTACCACGGTCGATCGCAATGGGAAGTAAACAATACAACAAAAGGATATTACAGAAACCCAAATGGCAGAGAAAAAGGAGAACTAGGGAATCACCTGTATACTGTCATTGAAACTCCCATCTTCATGTCTACTCTCACCATCATCAGTTGTTACCACCAGCTTGTTTGTTCTCTCTCTACGATGACAATTTGCTCCACCTGCAGTGTGGCATTAATATAAAGGTCGGGACAGTGTACACTCCGAGGTATAGTCGTTGGATGATAGTTAAGCATAGAGATTACAAAACAACCGTGAAATTCAATACTCACGAGTTACCTCACTTCCATCTTGAGAGATATCTGTTTCAACTGCTATTGGTGTAATTTGCAGACAATTCTATCATGCTTAAACATGGAAACATGCTTTGTAAGTCCTTAAGGAGACAACAGCTGATGTGTAAGTCACCACATCAGCTGTTGTCTCCCTTCTTCAGCCTTTCAGATTTACTTCCTCAGTTCCTCTTATCATAAGTAGATAACATGAGTTAAGTTTAGCACCTGGCCACCTATCATGCAATAAAAAGTTGGATCAGATCATCAGATCAAACATGAAAACAATGACTAGTGTTCATAGATAACAGAGCAGAATCACACACCAAAAATAAAAGAAAAGCAAACAAAGTTTTGCCGTGCCTGTTGTCTGAGCAGAAGTTATATGAGGGTACTGGCAGATGCAAGTGTACGCAGTACTTACAAAGTATGATTCCAAAAGTAGTTTCATGATGACAAACAGGAGAGATGATCAACATTGTTACGATATGACTTGCTTCAAAATCCTTAAAGATCAAGCTAGCACCCAATCCATTCACCAACATGACATAAATTTAACTTGAAGCCTAATCCGGAATTGATAAATCCTACTAATTCATACTCTCCAATTACTGAACATTGTCTGAACTTGGCAAAATCAGGTAATTACCACAGTTGATAGAAATGGGATGTGAACAGTGTAGGGTTCTAGACCTATTCTTATTAATCAAATTAATATGCGGAAAAACGAATATTAATATAACAAATTATATCATGCTAGAACATAACCCAAGATCCAAGTAAAAGCCATGTTAT
>ONZK01004734.1:12445-26604 GCA_900322385.1 Pharnaceum exiguum | reverse complement strand
AATTAAATGTTTAATTTTTTTAAAAATATTACTATTATTTTTTATTTTCAACTGAATGGTAAAATGTACATTTATTAACATTTGATAGATATACAGTTTTTTTTTTTTTTGATGGCATGAGTTTGACCTAAATTAAATTATACATGGTTTCCAGGTCAATAATTTTTAGGTACACCTAGAGCAAGTTTACACCGCGTGTTTTTTGTTAAAACATTGCACCATATATTATTAGTTACCTTTTTGAAAACATTAGTCAAAACCTTTATTATTAGTCATAGTTCCACCAGTGTAAGAAGAGAGAGTTGCTCAAGTGGTAGAGAGCACACCTTTAACCCTTAAGGTTGGGGGCTCGATTCTTATCGGCCTCAGTGCCTCCCTTTACACCAAAAAAATAAAATAGTTCCACCCGTGTAAGTTTACACCCAATGTAATAAAGAGTTATTATTTTCATGTTCGGTAAGTTTCAGGCTCGGAACAAATTCGATTTTTTTTTGTTCGTCAGCCACTTATTCCAGGTCGGGTCGGGTTAGAGGTCGATTGTGGTTTGGATAAATTTCTATTAGGTCTACTTGCATGACATACCCTTTCATGACGTAGGTTATATTCCGATTCTAAGGAAATGTTCCTAGGAGTGCTTTAATTTGTTAGTAGGAAGGCTTTGTAAAATGCTCGTCAGGAGAAAATCTTAACATTATTGTTAGGATTAAGAATCGAAATCGAACAATAGTCACGAGAAAAAGTAATTAAGTTGAATTTGTTGGTCTAATCTAGCCTCAAGATGAACCTGCTGACATGCTCGATCAACTTTCTTCTTGAAATTCCCTTATAAGTTCATCTATTTATACTTCTGCCACCCAATTTTATATTATTTATTTATTTATTTATTTATTTATTTATTTTGAGAGAGTCAGACAAGGCAACACTATACAGCCATACATGGAGTTGACGAATTTAGCTTAAGGCCATGCCTGGATTTGCTTGAATGATTCATGGGTAAATTATGGAGTAATTAATGCCCCCAGAACAATTTTAGGGAGAATGAATTACTTAGTGGATTTTGATTTCGTTTGGTTTGGTTGGGCAGTGAAGGAAGGATGAAGATTGAGGGGCTGGAGTGTGAAGTGTGGATGGCGTTGAAAGGAGAGAGAAAGGTAGAGATGAGATCAGATGGAAAGATGGGGGTAATGTATTACATGGATTGAGGGGTAACCATTCCATAGGTAATGATCTCTTGGATACCAATCTACTGAAAAGCCCACTAATAATTAATCCGAGTAATTCATAGAGGAAAAGCATAATACATGTTGTTCTGTTAGAGTTGTGTATTTGTTGTGGTGGTTCGCCCTTAGGCCCCTGACCACCAACTATGTACAGTTTTCTATATATATAGTAAAAGGCAGTTTCTCTTAGATACTGTTCTCTTCGACCAGAACGTTTTTCCACTTCCCATGATACCTGTTACTCATCCATTACCAACAACATAGGCAAGCCCTAAGAGTTAGGGTAACCTTATTGGTACAACTTATATACAACTCTTCACAATTTTCAATGTATAAAATAATCTCTTACAACTCATTTATATTCTCTACATTATTGGTACGACTCTAGTTAAAACTCATCTTAAGTTGTAAGAAATAAAAAATCATATGTTGTCACTAATCACAAAAGTTCTACTTCAATGTCATAATTGCAAGAGTTGTAAGTAGAGGTATTTATATGAATACCTCAACTTACAACTTTACAAAAATTACACAAGATTATTGTACAATTATGCTTAAAACTCCCTTACAATTCTCTTAATACCCCTTAAGACCTCGTCGATCGATTTGTTCGAATTATTCTATTAGGTGTTTGTTTAATGAAACGATTAACTTTTAGACGAAAAGAAGTGGACTGAGTTGATCCTCTAAAACGCGCGAAAAGTCAAAGGCAATTGCTTAAAACCAAAAAGTCACAAAACTGCAAAGGTTCTAACCAAAGGAAAAAAGGTTCTGATATTGACGGTGAAGGAATAACATGGGTCGGGCACATATATTAGTTGCGTCTATGATCTCCAAAAAAAAAATGCTGTGTTGAACAATCTAATCTCTGTAGATATTCTGCCGTGGGGCGTATAATTCATTGCTTTATAAAAGGTACCCAGAAATTTTATTCTTTGCAGTTTTTAGTGAACCACGAATGGTGGTAGAAATGGTTATGAACACCTAGAGCAACATGACTACACGAGTGTAGGCTTGAGGCAGACTACATGCTTTTCCTGTCAAAAAAGGTCAGTTTATTCCTAAGGCTACTAGGAACATTTCTGCTAAGCCACTCAATATTTGTTGCTCTCTGTAAACTGATAAATCAAAGATCTTTTCAAGAGCACAAAAGCTCGGCTATTTTTTCTTATTCCCTTTTGCCACCCCAATGTTGGCCTTAGATTGACGCCTTTATGCAATTTCACGATAAGTAGCGTGCTGTAGCAGAGGACTTCCATCACGTAGGAACAATAAGGACAAGAACCCCTAGGGTAATCTATTCATCGACGAGTTGTCAAAATTATCATAACGATCAAAGTTGGAATTTTTTTACATCACACCGCATAATTACTAGTCAATACTTCAATGCAGCAATGCATTTAGGATTAATCTCGTAAACAACCTCTCTGTTTTCTTAAACCGGGGTAAGGTTGCGTACATCCTAACCCCAAAAGGTTGCGTACATCCTAACCCCCGAGATTTCCCAATGAATGGAGATCTACACTTGGTTGTTGTTGTTGTTGATGATGCTCCTTAAGGATATAGCACAGATAATAGGTAAATCAGTAACATTAAGAGTAAGCGCGATCTTCAAGTTTCTAATATGATGTTGATGAGATTAATTTGGACATAAAATGATAAGCAATTCCCTATCATAAATAAATTAACTCTGTACATTACCAAGGCACGACGTCATCTAGTATACCTTTTACCAGATGTATATGTTCTTTCGATATGTCTGAACAACATAAACAAAAATATATAGGTACAAATACATCCTGGATTCAGATCATTAAGCAAGAGAAGTCGTAGTCTTCTTGCGAATATGAAGGGTGGTAGGATGGTTGTATTCCAAAAGCAAAAAAAGGATGAAAGGAGAAAGAAGATGTTCCCTTTGGACGGTCCCTAGATCTCTTTCTACATGGATGGCCTTAATTCATTGGCCTTGCACTTGTGGGCCTTAGGTATAATGCTATTACGCACAATGCAGTTCTATAGCAAGCTTTTGGCATCTATAAATACATGGTATTGAGCATAGTTTAGATCATAAGCAACAAGTTTGAGTTTCCAAGCAACTAGAAATCTTATTTGTGAAATCTTTCCTAAATCTTTCAAACATGTCTTCATCCTGCGATAGCTGCAACTGTGCTGACAAGACCCAGTGCCCGTAAGTATTTCCCTAGTTCTAAAGATGAACCATGTATGCTTCTGATTGCACTATTGCATGTTTGTCTTTCCAGCTAGGCATAACAGAATGGATTATTAACAGAAGAATTTATCTATAGCTAGTATGACATTATTTTCCTCTCCGGACTTTCGGATGTTAATTGGTAGAATGCAAGTTCTATGCTTCAATTTGATGATGGTGCATTGATAATCTACTTTCCTGTAAGCGTCCAACGACCAAATGACACAATTGTTAAGTTGAACTTTGATGCTAACATAGACATTACATTGTTGCAGCAAGAAGGGCAACCAGTTCGGTTTCGCTGTTGAGGCTGAGATGAGGTAACAAAATAAACAATAGCATATTTTGCAATTATGTCAACAAATATGATGATCTTTCTATCAAATCTTCGTAAATTGTGCATTGATTTTTTATCATCGTAATCTTACAGCTATGACGATGCCGTCATGTACGGAGCTGAGAACGACTGCAAGTGCGGTTGCAGCTCTGGCTCTTGCTCCTGCAATGGCTGTGGCTGCAGTTGCCACTGAGCACCACATCATCCAGCCGAATACTACCTCATCTATACTAGTACTAGAATAAGTTCACAACTGTATACGTTGTGACCCACCTATGTCAAATGTCAGTTTCTGTTACTATTAACAACCATGTAATGGCCCGGTGTGCCTCATCAATATATTACTAAGTCTCGGGCTTTTATTAGTAATTTGATTCGCAGGTCTCCTTTTAGTTTATGTTGTTATTTAAGTTTGCTACCACTAATTAGTCTAGTGCCTGACAAATAGCATTTCGGACCTTTAAAGGCAATTGAAATTGTTGGTCAACAAAATTCAGAACAGCAGCAAGCACACTAGGTCGACTGAAAGACATTGCTCAGGTTGATAGTAAAAGAGAACTGAAACAGGAATCACAGAGATCAACACCCATTTTGACAGGAAAAACTGCTGAGAATACTCCCTTTTGACGACCCATATGATCCCAAAATAATCCCGACTTCAAATATTATTCATCATAAACTCTACCTTAAGTAATACTAATCCTCCAAAATAGAATGAAAGTAGGCGGTAAATTTTGTGGCGAAAATGTACTCAAAAAGAGGCTAGTTCAGCTGAGAGGAATGCGACTCATGTCAATGAGAACACATATGCCACACAGAGGACACTCTTGTAACCCGTAAACCCATTTCCTTCAGCAAATGCACATAATTGTCCCTATTTGCATAGTGAGATCAGGAAAAGAAATTGGACTCGCAAACAAGTATATCAATATCAGATGGACTTGTCAGTTGTCACTGAGCCGTGAGCACTGATTGACTGCTCACAGTTAAATAACATAAACCACGAAAACTACTATATCATGAAAAGGTACGATTGAGAAGAAAGCCAACTGCAACTACAGTATAGGTAACAATAAATACATTATGAGTAAGATACTTCTAAACTGACATTTTAAATGAGCTATCGGCATCTATTTATCGTCCACTTGACATACTTAATGTACTCTAGAAATCCAATTTTCATGAATTAGACATGCTTCTTTTGCTCAAGAAATAATGGAAGCAGCCCTCTGAATTTTGTACAACACCATGAGGGATAAGATCTAAGCTTCAGACAGTGCAAGGGACTCCGTTGTCTAATAAGAGCGATTGCAGCATCGAATCAGAAAGTGTACGAGGGTCTACAAGTCAGTAAGCGGAACAAAATTGTGTTTCACACTGAGGAGGTACTCAAATGTGCAGACAACCTGATTTCTGTTTGCTGATACAGTATTCCCAGCGCTGGGTGTTTGAATGGAATCCATTATGAATCATTTCAAAATGGATTCAAATTATCATTGGCGATAAAATGAAGAGAACAGAGAGGAAATAGTAATCATGAATTCAGGAGTTCTGTTGATTTTTAATTGCACCACCCTTCCATCAATCACCAGAACCCCAATTCCATCTTCTTCTTTTTTTGAAATCCTCCATTCTAGTTAAAATTTAATTACAGAACATTTATGCAACCACATAAGCCTGTGATTGGACAACTAATCGAACTAATCAAAACAACAAAGCATCGCACTGAGATCAAGATGAATAGATGATTGGTATGTGTGAAAAAAAAGGATGACAACAGAAAAATGTAGCAGAGCATAAATAGCACTTTCAAAGGGCGCTACTGACTGCAGAGTGCAGTTCTGAGCAACCCAATCAGTATATGAGCAGAATGGTAGATGCTTAGAAGAGCCAGAAGCATGGTCATCTCCATAGCTGCATTTGAGTTGGTTATTACAATGATTGTACAGGAACCAAGAGGATCAGAAAGCAATGTCACAAAATCATTGCAGATTTCTCACAATGGTAGAGGCTAATTCTAACATTAAACATTTGGATTGGTAATAGGACTACGAACAGAGAGGGTACCATAGCTCTTTTGTATGACCAAATGAGTATCTTGCATTCTACCACCAGAAGGTATTGTAAAAAAAAAAGAGATAGTATCCCATGAAAATGTAATTTGTACAGAGAAAAGTTCACATCCTCAGTTAGCTCTCATATGTTATTCACATTGATATGATGTAAAACTTGAAATGTAGTGCTAACTTCTTCTTTTTTTGAGAGGGGGGGTGGGAGGAGTTCTTCTCATGTTTCCATATCAGGTTTACTTGCGCTAAAATTAAAGCCCTCGATCTGAAGCCATTGATTGTTACCCTCGATCCACCTAATTCAGGCATCGTCTCCATGATCGACAATGCATTCATCTATCTCTCAGCTTTTGTTTCTCGGCATGCACAGCATACTTCTTAGGATTTTGATCGGCTTTGGAAGTTTTATTAATTGCTTTTTGGCTCTGAAAACTACAGGCAGACCAACTGGCGATGACAAAGGATCGAAGTCCACGTAGGCACTACAACCTTGAAGCCTAATCTGAACTTCCAAAAACAAAAAAAATAGGAACATAAATTTTCAAGTCTGAATTCCTCATCATATGGTCCCTCGAAAAAAAATGCTTAACATATCAAAATTGAATTCTGTATGTGACTAAGGTACGATGTCATCTGAATATCTACTAGATCATTGTCAGACATAAGGAGGACCATGCTTAGAAATGTTCACCTAGCGCCATCCCTTTGCCAAACACGTCTTTTACAGGGATAAAAAGAAACACTCAATTCAATATATTCGCTTAATTTGGATGGTCCCCTCTCTTTCTACTTGGATGGCCTTGGTGCATTGCCCTTAGCACTTGTGGCCTTGTGGTCAATAGGCAAAACAATTTGCTCACATTCTATTCCAAAGCAAAGCTCTTGGCCATCTATAAATACCTAGGTATTGTGCATTCGTTGAAATCATCAGCAACCAAATTAAGTTACAAGCAACTATATATAACTAGAGCATATTTACTGTCTCAGTCTCCATACTCTCAAATATGTCGGACACTTGCGGAAACTGCAGCTGCGCTGACAAGAGCCAGTGTGTGTAAGTACTTCATTCATTTCAAGTTTTATTAATTGCATGTATATCTTTCAGGTAGACATGATGTGGATTGTCCCCTTGTATTGACAGAATTTACACAAGAATTTACCCATTGTATACAACAGGTTTCTTGTTACTTGGCATTATTAGGGTAATCAGTGATCATAAAACGAGAGTTTGGGTATATATCTATTTGACAATCTACCCAACTCCAAGGCTCCGGTGACTAAAATAAATAACTATTGAATCCAATGTTTCAGCTAAGTAGCTAACATAGACGTAAAATGTTGCAGGAAGAAGGGTAACCAGTACGGTTTCGACCTTGTTGAGGCTGAGATGAGGTAATAAAAGAAACAATAGCATAAGCTGCAATTAAGTTGCAATTTTGTCAACAAATATCTCTATCTATCTTTTATCAAATTTCAAATATTTTGCATTGATTACTTTCATCGTAACCTTACAGTTATGACAGCGACATCATGTACGCAGCTGAGAATGACTGCAAGTGCGGTTGCAGCTCTGGCTCTTGCTCCTGCAACGGCTGTGGCTGCAGCTGCCACTGAGCACAACATCACTGAGCACCACATCATTTGAATACTACATTTATACTAGAATAAGTAAGCAATGTAATACAGAGTGACGTATCTGTGTCAAATTTCAGTTTCTGATTTTGATTTCTAGTGTTTTTATACCATGTAATGGCCCTTTGTGCCTCGTCATTATATTACCAAGCCATCGGCTTCTACCAGTAATTTAATTTCGCAGGTCTACTATCACTCTTTTAAGCTTACGTTGGTTATCAAGTTTTGCTACACCTAGTCTGCAAATACGATATCCGAAAAAAAATTAGAAGCAAACAAAGTGCAACCAAAATAGATTTATGATATTAATAGATATTAAAGACAATACGACAAAAAAAATTACTTTGATACTTCAAAGATAAATGAATTTGAAAGTCAGTTATAGATGATATCCAACTTTACTTGACATCCTTCGTGTACTCGAGAAATCAAAATTTCATGAACTTAGACATGCTTCATGTGCTCAAGAAATATTTCAAACAGCAAATGCACCCTCGAATTCAGACAGTGTACTGCATACTAAGGGTCTGGAAGTAAGTAAACGGAACAGAATGTTGTCTCTCAATGAGGATGTATTCAAGTGTGCAAACAACCTCATCTCTTTTTGTTGATAAATTAGGCTGTTCATGGAGTGTGGAAATCATTTTTTTCTATTTTGATGAAAGAGTGGAATCAAATTATAACTAGATACAACGTATAAACATAAAGAGGACATAAAACATGATTACAGGAGTCTGAGGAAATGTAATTATATTGCACCCTTTCACACAGGAGTCTGAGGAAATGTAAAAAAATGACACCACAAAATATAAGCAGAACATAGACCCCTCTTTCAAAGGGAAACTAGCTCATTGCTGACTGCAGAGTGCCGAGCTGGACCAGCGAATCAGTATAAGAGCAGGAAGGCAGATGCTTAAAAGAGCCAGAAGCACCACCATCTACTTAGCGAATTTCAAGACCGTGACAAAACAGGAACTAATGAGATTCAGAAAGCAGGGTCAGGAAAAGCATTGCAGATTAGTCATCAGATGGAGGCTGTATCAGACTACCAGTAGAATCAACTAACCAGATAGAATTGTTCATGAAAATCTTTGCTAAGACACTAGTCCTCCAAAATAAAATGAAAGGTGGTCATAAATTTGGTGGCTACACCTTGCTAATGTATTAGAAAGGGGGCTGGTTGAAAAAATAAAAAATAGGGGAGGGGGGCTAGTTAAGCTAAGGCTGAGAATGCGACACACGTCAATGAATACACATATGCCACACTCATGACAATCTTGCAACCCGTAAAACCCACCTCCTTCAGCAGTTTTAGAGAATCTTAACATTTTGTAATAGTGAGTTCTGGAAAAGAAAAAGGCACCTAGCAAACAAGTATATCAAAATCAGATGGACTTGTCAGTTGCCACTGAGCACAGATTGAGCATTCTCCAAAAATCTCTTAGGATCACAGTTGAATAACATAAAACATGAAAGCTACTATATCACGAAAAAAGAATTGGAAAGAAAACAAACAGCTATTTGCGTAAACAGAACTTAGAATCTGCAGAGCATTTGATGTTTCAGTGTAGTTACTGTGGTGTGGAACTGTGGACTCAAATTCAGACTGTAATGGGCAATGAAAGAGGTCTAACTCAATGAGTCTCCCATTTCGTCACAATAAAGGGAAACATTGGGCCGACTGGGGCAAGAAGCTGTAAAGGCTGGATTATCTACAGTTTATATGATCTGGAGTGACCTTGACTTGCTTCAAGTACTACAGAAATTCAATTTTCATGACCTTGACATGCTTCAAGCGTTCAAGACATAATTCAAGCAGCTCTTCAAATTTTCTAGAACTCTATGAGGGATAAGATCTAAGCTTCAGACATGGCTAGGGACTCTGTTGTCTAACAAGAGCAACTGCAGCATCAATTCAGAAAATGTACGAGGGTCAGCAAGTTAGTAATTGGAACAAAATGGTGCTTCACAATGATGAACCTCTCAAGTCGTCTAGTGTGCAGACAACCTGATATCTGTTTGCCCATACATTGTCCATGATTAATGGTTTATGGTATTGGAAAGGTCAAAAGAGTTGTTGTCTCCCGTTGTAGGTGTTTGAATGAAATCAACTTTTTTTATTGAAGAATAGAATCGATTTTGTTTTCATGAAATAGTGGAATCAAATTATCGCTAGTGGTAAAAAGAAGATGATAAACTGAAGAGGGTAATCAATTACGTTCATTAAGAGGTGTAACCATAATTACAGGAGTTTTACTGAGGAGTTGTTATTGCACCCTCTCCTTGACTACTTCCATTAATCCCCATTCCATCCTCTATTTCCTCCTCCATGCTAGTTATAATTTGATCCAAACAACCCTTGATTTGACAACTAATCGAATTTAATCAAGAACAGTAGAGCACTATACCTAAGAAGACTGCCCGCGTGTGAGAAAAAGGACAACACCAGAAAACTTTAGCAGAACATAGACAGCTCTTTCTAGGGCAAAAGGTCGTTACCGACAGCAGAGTGCAGAACAGAACAATTGAATCAGTATATGAGCAGGAAGTCAGATGCTTAGAAGAGCCGGCAACACCACTATCTCCTTAGCCGCAAGTGAATTTGTTACTAGTTCACAAGGGATTATGTATGCTTCGGTTAGGGGTTGTTTCGTTCATAAAGGTGTAACGCAAAAAGGAACCAGATTCGGTACAGAGTCAAACTGTGTAAGGGTAAGAGAAATGGCTCCACCTTTGTCCATGTTTATTTCACCTACTAACAAAGGAATGGATTGACTTTCCAATATTAATGATTTTTTCTGTGTTCTGAGAACTAGATTTTCTCTAGTAAACCCAGATAACTTAGCTTACCTAGGTCGCAATTTCTGAAAAGACGACAAACCCACTAGCTGATTTTCTGGGGAAAAAAGAGAAGCTAAGCTCAATCACAGAATTTGATGTTCATGATTACCATGTCTGGACAAAATGTAAAGGCCGGGATTTAGAAAGCAATGTCACAAAACCACTGCAGATTGCTCACCAGATGCTGTTTCAAAGTTTTGGATTGGTAATTGGATTACTAGCGGTGAGAGTCTGTCAAGACAACTATCATTTGCGGGTCTACCAAATGCTTATCACCTGGTCACAACAAATAGCGGAAGGCATTAAAAAAAAACATGTCAGACGCAGTATATAGTATCTTTTATTTGAATGAGAAAAATGAGTATCTTCCATTCTACTGACAGAAAGTATAGCAATTAGCAAAGAAAGCAACACATGACAGACTATGCTTGAAGAGGAACTCGCCCTAGCCGTCTAACACCATTCCATTTGCCAAGCACATCTATTCATGTGCAAAAAACAAAATCAGTTCATGATATTCCCTTCGGACGGTCCCCTGGCCTTTCTTTTTACATGGATGGCCTTAATTCAATGGAACTTGCACTTGTGGGCCTTAGGTATAAAGTTATTGCACACTTTGCAGTTCTAAGCAAGCTCTTCAGCATATATAAATACCTTGGTATTGTGCATTACTTGAAATCATAAGCAACAAATTTGAGTTACAAGCAACCAGATATTAAATTTGTATCAATCTCTTCTAGTCTCTCAAACATGTCGGGTTGTGGAAATTCCAACTGCGCTGACAAGACCCAGTGCCCGTAAGCATCTTGATCTTCATTTCAAGTTTTAAAGATGAATCATGTATGCTTGTGATTGCATGATAGCATGTTTGTCTTTCCAGTTAGACTAGACATATATAGTGGGCTGTCCCCTTGTATTGACATTGCAAACAAAAAAAAGTACCTATAGTATCAGATTTCTTCTTCCCTCCACGGACTGTTGTTTGAATGCAGACAGATTGTATTAGATACACGTCTGGTGTTATTTTAGTTAATTTTGGAATTTAAATCCCACAAAGCAAGTTTTATGCTTTGATGACAGTGCATGTTTTCTGTTATCTCCAGTGATCACACTATGACATCTTTTTGACAATCTTCTTTGTTCTAACCCTCCAACAGGAAGAAGGGAAGCAACCAGTACAGCTCCGAGCTTGTCGGGGCTGAGATGAGGTACAAACGATTGCACAAGCTGGAACTATTGTTTAGATCTATCTTTTATCAACCTTCATATATTGTCCATTGATTACTTTCATCGTAATCTTACAGCTACAACAATGGCATCATGTATGGAGCCGAGAATGACTGCAAGTGCGGTTGCAGCTCTGGCTCTTGCTCCTGCAACGGCTGCGGCTGCAGTTGCCACTGAGCACCGCATCCTCTGAATACTACAGCTATACTAGAACAAGTAAACGCATGTACGAACACGATGTGACGTCACGTATTTGTGTCAAATTTCAGTTTCTGATTTTGATTTCAGTGATTTAACGGTTATGTAATGGCCTAGTATGCCCCCTTATTTGATTTTGCAGGTCTCCTTTCAGTTTCTGTTTGTGTTACCAGCTTACCACCTTGTGTCTGACAAATACAATTTCAACACTTGAAATTAATTGGATTGTTAACAAAAATTCAGAAACAAACAAAGTGCAATCTAAAACTCAGTATTTATTTATGATATAAAGATGTAGCAAAAGCAAGACTTAAAGTTCGACAATAATATTTCATACGTCAAATTAATCAGTTAAGGATATCCAACTTTAAATTAGTTGACATGCTTCATGTACCAATGAAATCCAATTTTTATGAACTTGGCATGCTTCATGTTCTAATGAAATCCAACTTTCATGAACTTTGCGTGCTTCCGGTCCTCAAGAAAAATAATTCAAGCAGCTCTCCAAATTTGTAGACTCTTTTGGCGAATAGGATTTAAGGTGCAGACCAGATTAGGGAATGATATATCTAACAACGCAAATGCATCATCGAATTCAGGCAGTGTACTGCAAACTGAGGTCTGCAAGTTACCAATTGGAACAAAATGGTATCTCTCAATGAGGATGTGCCAAGTGTGCAGACAACATCAGTTATGTTAGCTGATAAGGAATAGTATTTTCATGTTGAGTGGGTTGCTGTTCCTGGTTCTAAGCGTTTGAGTGAAATCATTTATTTCAAAATGTTGATGAAAGAATGGTATCGCTTATAACTTATAAGTTATAACTCGAGATAAAATGGAGATACGTAACCAAATTACCGGAGTTTTACTGTGGAACTGTAATATTACTTGCTCTTACCTGCGCATCTCTTTTTTCCTCCTCCATTTTGATTTCATAACAATGATGCAATCAAACAACGCATTTCGACAACTAATCGAATTAAACAGAACAATTACACTGTAATCAAGATGACTGTCGTTTGTGAGAAAAAAAAAAGATGACGCCAGAAAATTGTAGCCCTAGCTAAACCCAGAGAACTCTTTCTAACAGCAAATAGCTCATTGCTTAAAGCCACAACTACCACGGTACCGCCATCTTCTTTGACCAGTTAAAGTAGTTATTACCATGATCAAACAGGAACTAATGGGATGCAGAAAATAAGGTCACAAAAGCATTGCACATTAGTCCCAAATAGCAGTCCGTCAACTCAGGACTCGATGAGTCTGCTGATTCTGGTCTACCAATACTTATCAACTGGTCATATAGAAGTACAGAACACACAAACAATCAACTTTTGATAAGTAACCGGTAGACCTAAGTGGGATAACAAAGCTAAAGTCTTTAGTATGACCAAAATGGGTATCTACCGTCACCAGATCATCTGGCAAAGATATTAAAAATGACAATGTAATCTATACAGAGAGATGTTTACCTCAATTAATTCTGATTATTTTATTGATGATGATATGATTGAGTCAAACATGAAAAGCTAACTTGCAAAATCAGTGTTTCTAGCTTTACCAGATCAGCTTTACCCTAAACATTAAAGCCCTCGGCACGCAGGCACTGCTTATGAGCCTCTATCCACTTTGTGCAGGCATCTTCACCATGCTCGACTATGCATTCGTCTCTCAGCTTCTTTGTGTCTGGGCATGCACAGCAAATCTTCTTCTTAGGCTTTTGATTTGTGTCGGAGGTTTTGTTAATTGCTTCTTGGTTCTGTTGAACTTCAAGCACTCCAGCCATTATGCAAACCTGCGCACAAGATACATTCTACATCAGCTACCACGTAAAAGCAAGCCAAGCAAAGTCTATCTAGATACGAGAAATAGAGACATGTAGAGACTATATTTTGGCCATAAAAAGCAGTGTGGGATGAGAGGATGGCCACGAAAATACTGAGAGCATCAATCTAAACAAAACGTAATCTCTATGCTTCAACGACCCAACTATTTGCACTATGCCACAAATATAATCACACCAGGTCCATTAATCACAAAACTATTACTTAATCAACACAACTAATTACAAAACCTCACAGACAGTCAATTATACCCTCTCGAGTCTCGACCCAAGCTGATAAGAAGAGTACACCATTTTACGGCAACCAGGACCATAAGCCAATATCAGTTCACAAGGTCACTTCTAGACATAACAAGGAGTTTATTGCTCCCTTAACAGTTTAAGAGATGATCTACAAACACTGGCCAATACAAATTCCGATCTACCAATCTCAGTTCTGTAATCAGATATCATACAAGTCCTGTAAAACAATTTATCAGAAGTTGTGCATTTAAACTCCTCCTACAAGAAAGCAACCTTTGTACAATTTCCGACATGAAAAACATATAAAGAACTAATCTTTTAATTTTCTAAGTGAGAACAA
>ONZK01004733.1:4875-17326 GCA_900322385.1 Pharnaceum exiguum | reverse complement strand
TATCAATGAAATGCCATTTTAATCAATTATTTTGTCCCATTTTGTACAATTATTTACCTCCCATTGTATCACTTATTTAGATCAATTTATGCATACACCAAGCACAACTCATAAAAAAGACATTCTTATTCAAAATTAAACTGAGTACATCATGATGAGTTTACCTATAAAATGATTAGCTACTTCAACAACATACACACCAAAATAAATACAATCATCCCTACAAATTCCTTCATCTTAAGTACATTCTTCTCCTCTTTTTCTTTGACAATCTGTAGCAAAAGTGGAAGTGGAGGTTGAGAGGGAAGGGAAATGAATGAAGTAAATGAATTGGAGTGAAATGGGGGAAATAGAGGGAAAAGGGAGGGAAATGGTCTAACTATTAGCACACGCTCCCACGCATGTGAGGGCAAAACCGTCCTAAAAAGTCTGAAATCCGAAAAAGTACCTTTATAAAAAGAAAAGTTACCACATTGGTACCTTTGTACAAAAAAAAAAGAAGTTTAGTACTTTTGTACAAAAGTGGTACAAAGTATGGTACTTTTGTAAAATTTTCTCATGTTGAAACTATAAATCTCTCCAAAATATTGCCAAGTTGAACCAAGTACTCTGTAATCATGAGCGACACTCGCAGCAAAGTGCAAGTAATTTACACCTAATCTTAGGATAAAAGACAGCTTAAGGACAGACTTTCAAGAGATGCTAAGCATCATCCTAAGATTGTTCCTAACGGCCTATTTCCTCCCTACTTCGTACTTATTTGTTTGTTTATTAGTATTTATTTTTTTGATTTTCTTAAGATGCAGTGAATTAGAAACAGCAATGAACCGCTATTGTTTGTCCTCATTAAGTTACTAAGTAGGTCATTCTTAAAACCGTCTTTCGATTTTTTAAATTGGGGTAAGGCACTAAGGCTGCGTGACTGCTACATCAGCCTCCCTCAGTACCCCATCTGAGATGAGATTATGATGGGATTGTTGTTGTTGTAAATTTTAATGGACCACTATTGTTGTCTAATGTCAAGTACGTAGTACGTACGTTGATACCGATGATGACCAATAAAAGATTAAATCAAAGGCAGATAAGTCGATAATGTAATGGGCCTTATACGTTCTAATTTCCTAAAGTACCATCACATCAATGTCAATCAATATTTAAGCCCATCTCATTCAGTACCTTCATTTGGGCCTAACTCCATTTCGTTAAAAGTTGTGAGAACACAACTTTATACAACATCTTACATCCTTTCTCCCCCACGATTCTCCATTAGATGCATCATTCATTAGTTCACCAACTACTAGACTGTATTTATTTAGCCTTAATTAGTTAATTGGACAGATATCATAGTAATCACAAAATAATGAGAAGAAATGCAGTGGATATACTTATACGGTAATACCCAATGAGTTCCTGGCTTCTTGCTGTAATGACATGAATGTAGTATCCTTTCTCGAAACCAAACGAAGGACTGAAATTTAAAAACAAAAGAGTAAAACAAGTAAGGGTTACGTATACTCGGGGTAATTTAGTTATGTTGTGAGGTTCTACCTAGGCTTGGGAACTTGAGCATCACATCCCCAGTTGTTGAATTGAATCGAGTGAGATAAGTGGCACGGTCGGGGAATAAGTGTGTCCCGCGAGTTGCAACATCTCAGGAAGTAGTCAAATGACCGAGTCACCAGACAAACGAGTTGTAATCAACCGATATTGTAATCAACCAAACTGTAGTGACTATCCGATCTTTCTGCAAAACGAACACGTACATGTGACTAGCCTCGGGCTATGTCGGGGAGAGCCCCTCCGATACTTAAGTCAGACAAGTGACAGATAGACGTAAAGTCAAAGTGTAATTTCATAGGGTGTGTGAGCGTACCTTTTTACTACTAGGCTAAGCTGTTATATAGGAGAAATATTTCTATCACTTTTGTTGTGAGGTACAAAATTTCCCGTATTATAAAAAGAACTAATTATACATCAACAAGCTAAGTTCGGGAAAAACTCAGTAATCCGTAATTTGGTTCGAAAAACTTAATTTGGTCAAAAGTATCATTTTACATAGGTCAATGCCATGTTCGATACTTCGATATTTATACAGGAAAAAAGTAAACTTTGATACATGCACAATTTTCTCTATACAAAACATAAACTAGTCGTCTCTATAGCAATCACTCGAATTCAACGTGTACAATTTCTCAATTAGAAAAGTGGCAGAAATACTGTGTAGAAATAAAGATGGACATAATTAGATAACACTGTATTCACAAGTGAATCGTGACAGTTATCAATAATCGACATCCATCGAGATAGACTTAAGAGTTACCTTCACGATTTCACCTCTCTTTCACACACACAAAATGACACAATCACCAGTGGCGTATATGTTTCTTCGTCATCCTCAATGTTTCGTAGTTTTACTTATCGCCTTAGAGTTGCTTGTTTTAGACAAGCTCCACTACAGAAAACACGTGACAATCGAAGGCAACTGTGGTCTTTGGTTCATGATCTCTATTGAATTTAACTAAAATTAAAGGAGTAAAGGACCCACTTGGAGAGCAATGATGAACAGATGATATGAAGTTATACACTCGTATGAACTTCATCCGATATCCAAGTTCATGGGTAGCTGTTTAGCTTTGTGCATAGCGTCTTGTTGACGGGCGACAAGAGACATGCATAGCTATGAGCAAATGTTGATTTAAAAGAAAATATATCAGACCTGCTTGAGAACTAATGGGTACAGCCTTTATTTGCTTTGATGAGCCGATCCGAGAAGCGTCGATCAAAGCTTGATTCAGAATGTTCATGAGTTGGTTTACTTCATACTTCAACTCAATTTCTTCCTCCAACTAAGAGAGCCTTATCCCCGTAACGTTTCTTAACTAATCCCTCTCCTCCAAAGTTCCTTTCACCAGTCGTCAAAAAACCACAACGTTTATCAGCTAGCTAGCACCATTATCTGCACCACTAAATAAACTCTAGTAAACTCTTATGCAATGTTTTGTTCGTCCGGACAAAAATTTAATTGGCTGAATTGAATTGTGAAGAAAATATAACTAACTACATAATTGACATTAATTAAACTAAACCAGAAAAAACAGAAGGTAACTTAATTAGAAAAAACTGAATTTAACTGAAAAGAATTGAACTTAACTGAGAGAAGGGTGTGTTTTGTTACAGTTCAGTTCAGTTCAGTTTTTTCTTTTATTATGGTACAATTCAGCTTTGTTGTAATTTTAACTGTATTCTTTTTTTTTTTCCAGTTTCATTTCATACTCTGACTACAAAACACACCTTAATTCTCATTGTAGAAAATACAGCCGTCTGCAGAGTAAGGGGGGAAAGTTGTAGCAAATGGAGCCTTACGCATTACAAGAATACGACTATCTTAACAGCCCTTGTACGTAGAAGTTCGGTAAGCCATCTCATTAGAAATCCTGCTCGAATAATTATTTATAGTAACCGATATATACCTTTCAACGAAGACTAGAGCCCCGAGTCTTTTTCTACTTTATAGTAGAGTACATGTACATCGACACACATTCATGAGTCACGAGTTCTACAATGACTAGTTAGTTATAACAATTAGCTCAATGATTAGTTAAATATACTTATATAATGATTAGTCAACCTCAATGAAAGCTAAGTGTAAGAAGTATGACAATTAGCAATTTAGCACTGGTAAAAAATCTTCCCCGAATGGCCCTTTCGGAACTTAAATAAGGCTAAAGCCAAATCGTAGCGACGGATCTAGTATCTCGACATCCAAAAGAAAAAGAAAATTGCAGCTCATCTGTTCCATCATCATGTACTTTAATAGTTTAATTTGTACATGCGAAATGAAATAGTCAAGTGTCGACAAAATAACCTTTTATTCTTCGCACATACGTAGTACGCAAATCAGAAAATGCTTTAAATGGCTTAATGTCATCGTAAATTTGGTACCTCCTAAATTACACTACTCCGTAATATTATTGTACTAGGTGCATTCCCGTGCGGGTTGGTCTAAATGTATTTTTTAACTGATTAAAGTTAATCTAAACAAATGATTAACTATTTAAAATATATGAATCAATTGTATAAAATTAAATATAATAAATTTGGTTTATGTACCGTATGATACCTTAATGTGAAAGAATTTAATAGAACAATGACATTTGTTAAATTGCGATGCCGCTAATCAACATTTTAAATCATTGATGAAAATATAATATATTAACATAGATTGAACTATTATGAAAATATATAAGAGATAAAACAACAATTCTCTTAAATATAAATGATATAGAGTACACATGTTAATATAACGACTTCCTTTTTACCCATGGGCATGATTATATGTGTTATATGTCACTATAACAGCTTCCCTTCCACCCTTGTGATGAACTAATAAAGGCGTTTATTACTAAATTTTTAAATATAAATTTAATTTCTCTTGCGAGCTATTTTGTTTCTCATATACTACTTCAATAATACACCCTAGCATACTTAAACTTTCATGGCGCTGTTTTTTCCCTTTTATTGAAGACCCCCCTCTCTTTTTTTTTGTTTTGGGATTTATATTTTTATTTAGGTAATTGCAGTCTTTCTTCTTTAATGTGGTTATAATAGATAAACACTTAACTTTCGTAGATGGGCAAATAGTTTTTATATATTTGATCTAGACTTGTCCAAAAGCATATACTCATGAGAAGCATACGATATTCTTCATGATTAGTGTAAATTACCAGTCTAATGTTTGTGCGAGTCACATAATAATAGTTGATCTTGTAAATGAATAACTATTACTTAGTACTATTAATATTATGATGTCATCAACATTAGGTATTTTTTAATCGTACTATTAATATCTTCTTCGTTAAATATTAATGCTTTCAAAAGTAACAAAAACATAAAGATAGAACAAATTAAAGAACGAAGAAAGTGAGAAAACCACATAATAAAATGGCATCTAGCACTCATGAACTATTTATAGTGTGGTATATATATATATATATATATGGCAATCGTACAATGACAATGTATAATGAATACTTATTCTATATGGTTGTGCACATTAAAAAACCGTAAACTCCATCATTCACTTATATATAGATCAATCAATGAAAATGATGATTTACGCAAACATGGATACACATTTTTCCACTTTTGACTATTAAGGATTATAATGATAGAACTAACAAAACAATAAGATGAAAATTAGATTAGCATATGCATAATGTATAATAGTGTGAAAAAATCAGTTGATAGCATATGCCAAACTTCCTTTTCAGTTGAACCCCTTAGACCTTTGGTGGGTTACAGTTGACTTATAGTCATAGGGTGAGTAATTAAGTGCAACCCAATTGAAAAGTCTTTTGGTGCATACAAATGAAAGGGTTTCTCTGCTGCCAACTTGTGTTATAGCCTATGCCCTTTCTAGCAATTGCGGATTATGCATGAGCGCTTTCCTAATTTGAAAGATAAGTAAAAATAATAAACAAAATGAAATCGAAATTTCATATTGTAGGTGAACAATATGAGATACCTTGATGTTGACATTTTTTGTGTTTGAATATTAAATTGTTGAAATGGTTTTTTGTGTTTGTATATGAAGTTGTTGGAATGGTTTTGGAATGAAATGACCAAGCATGATTCTGAGTTTATATAGAGTCCCTGAATTTTAAGTTCGACGAATATAATTAATCCTTTTTATAAATATGGACTTTGAATTCGGCTTATTTGACCCTAAATCAAAGGATACATCCTCTTTATTTTTAAAATATTTGATGGGTACATGTATAATATTAAGTGGATACGTTGACTTTAATTTGAATTCTAAAAGGCAAAGTGTGAACTACATTAAGGGGATACATTCACTTATAATGAATTGAAAAAGACATAGTGTGAACTAATTTAAGTGGTGGTTGGCATTAAGTGGATACATTGATTTTAAAATGAATTGTAAAAGACATAATGTGAACGAATTAAAGTAATGACTGACATTATGTAAATACGTCGATTTATAATTGAATTACAAAAGACATAGTGTGAACGAATTAACAGACATTATATAGATACATCGATTTCTAATTGAATTGCAAAAGACATAGTGTGAACGAATTAAAGCAACGACTCACGTGGATGATGAGTTGACATGGCGCCTATGTGGATGTCCACGTGTCACTACCGCAAGTGTGCAACATCCACTTTTAAATATATATATATATTAGATGGTGTCTCCCCTTGTACTTATTAGTATTATATTGGCTAGTCTAATCCCAATATCAAACAGGCCCAACTAGTCTAACCCTAAGCCACAAGAAAACTCACCTCACACACAACACCCTATAAATACCAATAAGGAGGCTACAAAAAAGGAAGTCTTCCACACTCTCTCTACTTTCCCTTCTCTCACCTCCTCTCTTACACACTTATATACATGGCGTCGAAGGCTCCGTACACCCCCTGGGTCCGGAGTTGGTTTTGCAGGTCAAAGACGACCCTTGACGCTGACTCAAGCTAGAAGGCGGCTTTTCCTGCCCAGAAGGCGGCTTATCCTAGCACCGCCCAAGTACCCTAATACAATTATAGACAGAAGTGCCATCAAAAAAAAAAAAAAAATATTATAGACAGAAGTACATTGCACTTTTGACATGTAATCAAACTACGCCTTCATACACGGTAAGTCCGAGCCCGATGAATATATATATACTCTAAAAGTCTAGGATTGTGTTCATTCAGCAATTTTATGGTGTATCTGGTGTGCTGGTGGCACTAGAGCTGGCCAATGGTTTGAATTGATCCGAATTTAACCTGCTTCGATTCGGTTTTAATTAGTTCGCTCCAATTGAATTCGACTGCTACTTCAATTGGAAACCTATTTGCCTCGACTAATGATGGGGTGAATAAGGTTTATAATTTTGTAAGTCGTAATTCAATTCAACTCGATTCGTTATTCCAATTCAATTCGATTTGACTCGCCAATCAACTCATCGAAATGCTTTTGAGGCGATATTTTTGATATGGATTGTATAAAAATATAACAAATAGAATAATTATTGGCATGAAAGTAGTAAAAACCATTTTAAAATAAAATACGTTTGAAAATTTCAATTGAATTGACATGTGAGCCAATTTATTTTCAAATTTGTTTCAATTTGTCTCTAAATCCGCTTGATTTGAATTCGATTAAAAATCGCCCCGATTCGTATTCAATTCGCCTTAAAAGCAAGTGGTTTGAATCCGATTTATACACTAACATAATTCACCCCGAAATCGATTTGATTCGTTCCATAGTGGTTCGAATATGGTTTTTGGCATTTAGATAATTCAATTCGTTGGTAACACGTGTCCAATTCACCTAGATTCAATTCGTGGCCAGCTCTAGCTGGTCTGTCACAACATCATTCTTTTAAAAAAAAGTGTGCTAACTAATGCGCTTTATTGTATGACTAATGAATGATAAGAATATCTATATGACTAACAACAATTTTGATATGACTAATAACAATTCTTTTCCTATTTTTAACTTTCAATTGCAACATGTATAAGGTGTAAGTGTACACTAGGTGTAAATTAGACTTGGCGATTTTCATTCGCTTACATGGTTTTAATTTGGTACATCTCAGAATTTTTGTCCAGTTTAATTGCAATGTTGTTTTATTTTACTTTAGTTCAAAATTAGTTATAATTTAAACTATGTTTACTTTTTTTCCATTATAAGTTAGTAAAAAAAAAAATTCTATTCAGTTCAAAACCATTCAGGTTTGTCAACACAGCCTAGATAGAGCGTAACACCCAATTTCTTAATAAATTAATCTTTTGCATCAATGAAGAAAAGTTATTTGTCAAACACAAATTTGTATGAAACAGTGAATATATTCAATATCTGGTTAAAAAGGGTAAGTAATGAGCCAAAAAGGATCACTAATAAATAATATAGAGTCAATTAACATAAAATGATGTTATAACGGATGCAGGCAAATAAGCAAATAAACAATAATCGACACAGAGTTTAAAGTGGTTCACCGATGGTGTGTCGGTTACGTCCACTATCAGAAGGGAGACAAATTTTATTAGGTTTTTGAGGTGTGTTACAGAATACAACAGACATAGGGTATATATACTACCCTAAATAATACCTAATGCGCCGGACCTATAAAATAGGCCCAAAACAGCGAATCAAACAAGGAATCGTAATAATACCAAAGTTGCCGAGTTATACAAACCGCTAGACAGAAGATATCAAGGCATTCATCCTACAAATGATTGTACATATACAAGGGGTTTCATACAAGTTTGAGCAAATAATGACCGAGTGTGGAATTGTTGTCAACTGTTGTGGTTGTAGGAGGCGCTGTAATTGTTATGTGTTGCAACTGTGATTGAAAGTGTTTTCATTTACCGCTTCATATCTTATCATTAGAATGTGTTTTCACTCACTGCACTTCTAGAAAAATTACCGAACACCTAAATAAAATAAATGTGCTGCTAAAAGCACTTTGATAACACTTCAAACTCAATTCCAAATGCGACCAATGACTATGAACATTTTCATGGAATAGAGAGGAACTAGTATTTAGTGCAATAGAAGATCGAACTAAAATTTAGGGTTTAGTTCATTGTACAAAGAGATTTCTTATACAGGTACTAAGTGGGTCATTTTGGAAACAGTGTCCCGATTTTTTCTAATCGGGGTAAGGCTGCGCACATCAGGCTCCCTCAGTACCCTATCTTAGATGGGATAATCTGGGACTGTTGTTGTTGTATTTGAGTAAAATTCAATCCTCAAAATATATTTAGAGGAAATAGATAACTTCTCTAATCACAAGCATAAAACTCACAGATTAGATCTAATTATATATGTCACGTGTTAAATTTCAGTGTGGGACAATTGAGCATAAATTAGAACATCAATCATGAGAACTAACGTAGCATTGGGACAACAGAAAAATAAATTGCCAAAAACTTCATTGTTGACAGCCAATCAAGTAATTTTCTTTTTACTACTTACTTCCTCCATAAGTCTACAATGCACATACTTAATTATTTTAGAGTCTATTGCTATATATGATACAATCTTTCTCTTGCAAGCTAAGGTATTCTGCTCGATCACGCACTATGTGCTGAAATTTCCCTTCTCCCTTACTCAAAGGTGTTTCACTCGAAGGTTTGATAGCAGTCACTTTCTAGCATTGCGAATTTGCGATCCTGTAATACCCTATGCAATAAGACACCTGCCAGATACTAAATGCAGCAAAGAGCTATAGTAATTCTAGTGACTCAGATTCCATAGTATGCACTTATAGAGTTATAGTCTACAAGTTATTCCATCTATGTGATGAATATATAGCGTTCAGTCACAGCCTCGTAGATGTAACATCCAAATTTACACCTTGAAATCGTTGAATTTCTACGCCTTCTTAGCATAATGAGACTGATTTAAATTATTCTTAGTTTTTGTGATCTTAATCTCAAAAAAGACATCGGTCTCATCCAAGTTTTTCCCATCAAACTAAAAGTTATAAATTCCTTAGTATTGTGTATCACCTTCAAAATAGCACTAAATATCAACACGTCATCCATATAATTAAAGACATCTAAAGACGAATATGTTCCTATTATATTTGAATAAATAGAAGAATCAAATGCTGCAATAGCTTCATGACTCATTAGTCGTTAAGGTGCTATTATACTTTTCATACCTCTATATTGGAATTTCTTTAAGACCATATATTTTTGAAATCTACTACCCTTCACCTATTTTCCTGGTATTTTAAAACTCTCACGTTGCTCCATTTAAATCTCTTTATCTAAATCCTCATTTCATATTGGTTGCCTTCACGTCCATTTGATTTATCATCAAATTATTTACAGCTGCTAAAATGGTCAACGCATGTATAATGTCAATTATGAATACTTGTATAATTGTGTCAAAATTATCTAATTAATTATTTTGTGTAAAGCATTAAACACAAATCTTCTTTTATTTGTTTAAAGGAACCCAAGTCTTAGGCCATGGTATAAACACCATGGCACTAATAGTGATTATACTCCATTCATTTTTCTTTTACTATTTTATTTTGGTTTGTTTTTATTGTTGTTCCACTTTCCATTTTTTTTTAATTTTTTCTATAAAATGCCAAGCTTACACAATCTCTTTTTCCCTAATCACCGTAAATTTTCAAAGTAGAAAAATAAATAGAAACGGAGGGAGGGAGTACGAGTGTAGACGTATTGATGTTTACACATTTCATCGGCTAAAGATAAGTTGACTTTGACATATTGTTAGCATATAAAGATTGTAAATTCCACATCCTACTAATACCTTTTTGAGGGCTTTTTCTTTCGATAGTGTTAAGTTACAAAGAAAAGGCTAAGAAAGATGCAGCTTTCGTTTTATTCTTTCTACTTGGGTTGAAGTTTTATACAATTTTCTTATGCGACGTGAATTTTGTTGTTTAGCAAAATCAGAGTACTTCAAAATTTATTGTAACATCCCACCCATTGTGGCGAGGGAGTCTTGAGATTGGGTCTACAAATCACCATATGTCCTTCAAATGAATTTTGTTAATAATCTGCATCCTGAAAAGTGAGGTCACATATCCCAACACTACCCTCAAACTAACACACTTAACTTTAGAATACTTTCAAGACCTTTTTTTTTTTGAAAAGAAGGTGCACCTTTATTATATATATATAGGTAGTTCTATCAATCCTTTTAAATAGCTCTAATGTAGTGGACATTACTTAAATCTACCTTAAAAAAATTACTTCAAAATATCACATGTTGAGGACAGAGGACCTAATTAAGAGGGTACTTGGCTCTCTTTCCATTTTATTTTTATTCATGGATGAGGGATCTTTTATGAAAGATTTAGACCATGTTCCTTTCAAGTTATTAAAGCTTTCCATCAAAAAAAGAAGTTATTAAAGCTGAAATTAATCAATTTAATTAAACTGAATTGAATTAATTAAAGCAGAAGTGAAATGGTTGTTTAATTGTTTTATCACATTATTTGTCAAATCGTCAACATTGTCTTCGGCTAAAATATTTCAGTACAACCTCCGTCTCATTTTGTTTTTGGGGTATTCTTTTATAGGATGTATCAACTTTTTTCTTATGGTTTCTTTATTTGGTATTTTTTTTTGAAAAAATGACGACTTTGCCCTTACTAGTTGATTCTAATTACTACCCTTCTACCTACCCTTTCCCACCATTTCCCACACACAAGGGCACTATAGTAAATTACAAGCAAATGACCCACTATATAAAAACTTGTGCCAATCTCAAACCTAAAAAACAAATTAAGACGGAGGTTGTATTGTTTTGAGACGGAAAATTGTTGAGAGCATAGCATTGTGATTGGATCAACATAGTGCAGAGCATATTGACAGCTACATAACTTCGCCCTTTATTCCTTTATTCTCTAAATGGAAAGAAACCCATTAATTGGGCTTTTAACGGTACGTGGTCCTTGAGAAGTTTTTGCTTCTCTCTTTTTTCACCTTCCTCTCATTCTCTGGGTATCAATATCACAAATTCACAACTTTGTCGGCACTTTTGCATTGCTTTTCTCAGTTTACACCTCTAAACCAAAAGTTCTAATCAGTCTACGTAGTATATATTAGGGGGTCCTTCATGCAACGTCAATTAGCTAGTGATAATCCGTATGTAAGAAATTCTTGTCAGACTAGGAGAAATTTTTATCATCATGCAGTCTACTTGACGAATCTGAACAACCTATTGTATAATATAGTAATTTGTGATTTCTAGTTTTATCTAGGTCATCTTCGATCATAAAAAAATTTTGAAAGAAGAAGAAGCTACGTCATCTTCATCTTAGTTTAGATTCGAAACATCTACAGTAGTCCGTTCGCAGAAACGCTTACCTTTCAAGGATTATGTATAGATAGATATACCAAAGTCCAAAGGAATAACCTGTATTTTATTGTACTGTTGAACAATGGGAGGAATACAAATACAATTCATACAAAAAACAGAGCCAAAACTCTGACGGAACGATGATTGCAACACATTAGCTACTCTATCTTTGCATGCCCTTATAATTCTTTCCTCTGGTAATTGGCAATTCGATCACCAAATCAAAAGTAAAGAAACCCACCACCACCCTCTCCCCCTAATAGCCCAGATAAAGTTACAATTCGGTCTACATTCTTATAATTCCCGCTAAAAGTTATAAAAAAAATTAAATTGCACATTGAGGTTGAGCTGCAAGAGCAGAGATTAGCAGTTGCGGAGATGCGGATGCTGCGCTGGATGTGCGATCTCACTAGGCTGGATAAGATTAGAAACGAAGTGGTTAGGGCGAAGTTGGGAGTAGCTGCACTCGTGGAGAAGATGTGAAAGACTAGGCTACGATGGTTTAGACATGTCAGGAGGAGAGGCACGGATGCACCAGTTCGTAGGTGCGAGAGCATGGTTGTGAGTGTGGTTCGAAAGAGAGGCAGA
>ONZK01004732.1:3389-19544 GCA_900322385.1 Pharnaceum exiguum | reverse complement strand
CCCCCCCCCCCCCCCCCCCCCTAAAAAAAAGAAGAATGAATTGTCTCTCAGTTTGTTCCTTGTCAAATTTCTGTTAAATTTTGTGTTTTCTGTGTGCAGATAATCTCATTGAAGATCTTCCTCCTTCAATCTGTAACCTAGTCAATCTGAAGTCACTTTCTTTGAACAATAACAAAGTTAAGCAGGTAATGTTACATTGCTTTGGATCCTCACCTGGGGCTGTGTTTGTTTCCTTTGTTAAAATACATAGTTGATGACCGGAGGCTATATCTCTTTATGCTGATACTTCTTCTGCTATAGGGTTTTCTTATGATTCAGCTGTAGCTGTTTTGTGTGTTACAAAATTTGTTTCCTCAGTGGTTCATGATAGCCCCAACCCATATTATGTAGGAATATCTGCTTCTTGTGTTAGATAAAGTGTCCAGATAAATGGTCACTGTTACCCAACCTGGTTTTGTAATATGTAAAGTAGGTGTAGCCCGAAATGGCATGCTACTGACGCAGTTTTATAATACAATATATATTGTTGTTCTACATGTGCTAGCAGTTTGTTGCCTCCTCTTTTTTTTTTCTTTGCAAATTTAGTGTTCAACATTGATACAAAAAGAACTAAAAATCTTGATCATCTATTCTGTACCTGTGCAGATACCGTCAACTATTCTGAGAGATTGCAAAGCTCTGCAAAGTATTTCCTTGCACAGTAATCCGATTTCAATGGATGAGTTTCAACAGGCATGTACCTATCACACTATGAAGAGCCAAATAGGCCTTCTATATTACACTCATTTGTTCAGCTTATCATCTAGGCTTTGTCCACCTTGTAATGTTAGTTGGAATCATATTTCATCTAGATGGAAGGCTTCCAAGAATTTGAGGCTCGGAGGCGGAAGAAGTTTGACAAACAAATTGACTCGAATGTGATGATGAATTCAAAAGGCCTGGATGAGGGTGTTGATTTATAGACCTTATGTGTGACGACTTGTACTTTCCTTGGTAAGTTTTCAGTTCTGAATTTGTTGTGGTAATATGGTTTTTCCCTATTGCTCCAATGTTTTGTTGTAACGTAGCATTAGATTGACTTAGACAACAATGTGCGACAAATGTGCATAATAGTTTGAAATCGTGAATCCAGAGAGTATTCAAAGACATTTTGTTGGTTTGCTTTGAGCAGTCTATCAATTGTGTTTGATTATGTTTTATTAGGAGTTAAGCCAAATATGTATATGCGATGGACAGATCTGTAGCTTGCCTCCATTGCTGATGAAGTTGAAAGAATATTACTTTCTTTCGACTTTAGGTTACTATAGACTTAATCAAATGGCTAAAAACCTTGCAATACTTGTTAATTTTAGTGAAGTTGTAGGAAGTCAAAACTCCGATGCAGCAATGCATTTGGGTCCATCTAGGAAACAACCTCTAGGTGAAATGTTGTGTACATCGTTACCACCCAGCACTCTCATTGAATGGGCGTTACATTGTTGTTGATGGACAGGCTTATACTCCTATAGTTTATATTGCATGCAATTTACTCATCATGTGCCTGCAGGTTGTCAGATTATTATTTGACGGACCAGTGATTTTGCTGCATAAGATTTGAAGGGCTGGCATAAATTCATCCAGCTTCATAGTCGAGATACAGTGATGAAAGAATCGTCTGTAAATGATTGTCATTTTTTTTTTATATTTGGAAGCTCAATGTTTTGCAGGCTGTGTATATAGACAAGAGTGCCTTCGCAATTTGTTGTAGAGTATTTACAACCTCATCAACTTGATATACGATTTGTACAATTTGTATGATTCTTATCACATTTACAAAAGTTATATCTTATACGCAAAATTTCGAAAGTTTTCTGGAAAGATGGTGCAAGCTTGCAAAGGGCCAACGTTCCTCCAATCCTCATTTGTATCATCAGGATTATAGTTTTAGAATTATTGCTCACTACATCAACAAAGCCATATTCTAGTTGTAAATACTGAAAACTATTTAAAAAATTAGTTATCATACATCGCAAAAAAAAAATTACACTTATTTTTGGGATTTTTTTTCTTAATTCACTGTCTACACTTGCAGAAGTATTTTTAGGTTAAATTTTCTTTTAGGGGTTTGTGTACAGGTAAATTGTCAAAAGCTTATTGACTTTCTGTCGGAGCTAAAAGTTTCAAGTGTTTAACCAAGGGGTAAAATGATAAGATCTTACTTGGTTTACGTTCATGTTCAGATGTTCCTGAACAGAAATCGGGGCTATAAAAAAAAAAAACCAAAATAATCATCAGTAGTACCAAATACGAGTACCACGAACACATGATCAGCAAGCTTAGCAGGTGAGAGAACCACTTTTGCCTACACTTTAACATCCTATTTCGATGATGTTTCCTCGGAAATTGTATTTGTTGATCCCTAGAGATGATGACTTGTTGAGTACAAAGCCTATAAGCTACTTTCTACGTCAATATTAATGAAGCTTTTTACTACTATCAACTTGTACTAACTTTAAGACTTGGTTAAAAACCACAATCTTGTCATGAGGTTGTAGCATTGCTTACTTGGTAGTAAGTAAAGTGAAGTGGAAGAAAGGCACTTGATAAGTAGTAACATTAAAAGAAAAGAGAAATGGAGATCGAGACGACACACTTTGATTAGGTGTTATCATGTCAAACTCATTCCTACTCTTTGGAAGCTCATGAAAAAGAGTGGCCCTTTCCCTCATTAAAGTTGAGTTCTTTCCAATGAGCTTGGTGATTACTTAGAAAACACCTAGCACAAGTTGCATGCTAAAGCATACAAGTGAGCAAATGAAGGGGAAGTGAGATAGGTTGTCATGTAAATGGTAGGTGACTAAACAACCACCCCTAGCTAAGCTCACATGCTATCTTTGTGTACAATAAAATGCTTTACTTCTTCTTCTCTTCCTCTTTGTCTACTACTCCTAAGCTACTACTTTTCTTTTTGTACCTTCCATGCTTTCAAGTTTCAACACTAAACTCATTATATTTATATCTTCCCTGCCAAGCAAGTATTATTACCTCAAGAAATCGCTTCAATTAACTCAAAGCCACTTTGAGAAAGTTGATAATAAAAGTTAACATCTAAAATTAATGAACAACGAGGTGTCACACTTGGAGAACGATCAATGATCACCAAAAAGAATCATAAATAGCACTTCAATTTTCACCTATATCATACTGTTTTCAGCTACCTTGTTGATTTGTTGAAGATATATGAATCAAGTCAATTAACCAATGTAGTAGACAAATAGTAGTATAACATAAATCTGTACAATCTTCAATTCGAATATTAAATCATACTATACTACAGTATAAATTTGATGGAAGAATCAATTTGAAATCAAACTCAAAACTGGCTCATGCTTGTGGGAGCTTTCAATCCACCAATATGGCTTGATTAGTCCAGCAAGGTTACTAGTACTACTACTAGTAGCAACAGTGTTACTCACTTCATCAGCAGCTGCTGCTGGAGGTAGATTAAGATCAAGGAAATCTCTAGTTTCGGGGCTCGACGAATTATCCATAATCACATTACTATACTTAAGATCATTTGCTGTATTATTTGCATTATTGGCAGCTATTATATGAGACCTCTTGTGGCCTCCAAGTGCTTGTCCTGAAGGGAAAACCCGTAAACAAATTGGACATTCATGTTTCTGAACCACTTTCTGCTTAGACTGATATGCTGATGACTTTGAAGATGAACCAATGCCAAAATCATGAGCTATAAGAACATGTTCTTCAACAAGTAGTTGATCGTTAGGTTGAGCAAGAATTTCGTCGTAGTTCGGTTCGAGTTTCGGAGAAGGGGAGCATTTGCTCCCCATGATCTTCTTGTGACTTGCTCTATGGCCTCCAAGAGCTTGATATGAGTGAAACACTTTGTTACAAGTAGTACACTCAAACTTGCTCCTCTTACCATTCTCATGAATGTCATTATTGGATAATAATTCTGAAGTTATCCTAACTTCACCAAAACCCAAGTCATGAAAGTAGCTACTTTGATCATTTGAGGTAGACCCATACTCTGATGCTGCAAGAAGCTCCAGTTTTGACCTAATATCCACATGACCAGATGACACAAAATCCAGTTTTTTCTTCACATTACTAGTCTCACCAACCTTTCTCTTTTTCTCAGGGCTCTTCTTGTTTTGATCATTTGAGGCAAAACCATTCTTTCTAACTTCAACTTCCTTCATTTTGGTCACATTTGACAGGTGCCCAGATGGTGTAAGTTCCAAACTTTCTCTGTTTTTACCAGAACTATCACCAAGACAATAAGCATAGTTCTTGTGACCTTGATCATTTGAGGCCAAGACTTCTTTTTCATTTATTTTTGCTCCAATTTGGAGGTACTCAGAAGCTGAAAACTCTATATTCTTACCTTTCTTACTAGCAATATCATCACAAGCATCAGCAAAAGCAGAGTATTTACCCTTAATTTTCTCACCTTTTCTATTCCTACTAGTGTTCTTAGCTTGCACCAAGGAAATATCATGAGAATATTTATTAGTATCATGAAAAGAAACATTTCGCAAGTTACCTACATCCTTAGAGAGCATGATCAAGCACATTGCAATATCAAATTCTTCTAGCTCTGGCTCAACTACCTCAGAAGCAGATGAAAGAGAGTGGTTTCCACCACCAAAACTTGATCTTTTGGATTCAGTAGACCATGATGAAGGAGAATGATTGAGAAAGTCAGCAGCTTTGTTTGTTTTCTTGGGATTTTCCCTCAGCTCATAACCATTTTTTGTTTCTTCAGTAGGAGCATGATGATGATGATGATCATTTGTATTTTTACTATTGTTGTGATACAAATGAGACCTTATGTGACCTCCAAGTGATCTCCCACAGGGAAAACTCTTCTTGCAAAACTTGCATAGGTGTTTTGAATCCATGCTAATGAACTGTACTAGAAAGTAAGCTAACAATGAATGATAAGATGATATAAGATGATGAGATGAAAGAGAGAGGAGTAGAGGTTGTTAGATGAACTAGAGGAAAACAGGGAAAGCAGGGGAAGGTGTAAGTTGCTCAGATCAGTAAAAGGCAAAAGGAACTAAAAATAGAAGAGAAAATTTGCTAATTGAGCAAAAACAAGATCTGAGCTGATGCATGAAAAGAGGAGCTTTTGAAGTATGTACATTTCCTTACACTTTGCTAGTTGCTAGCTTGTGGGTAGTTAGTTGATATTTAAGGGTGAACAAATGTGAGCTATAGTAGTATATCATAATTGTTTTGTTTTCCTTTATTATTATTTTAGGAGAAAGATAGAGGGATCATGGATATGTAAATGTCACTCTCTTTTTTTCTATGTGACACTCTAATATTGTTGTGGTTTGAGTTGCTGATCAACAAGTTCAACTGTACAGCTCTTTTCTAGCTAGTTTGCATAGAGCTATTAGTACTAAATTTGGTGGGGGAGACAAATCCATGCATGGAAGCAAACATAGAAAAAAGGAAAAAAACAAAGTGAGAGAAAGGAATAGAAGAGGGAGCACGTGTATTCTAGTGAGAATCTTACGCCACCCTCCTTTGATCCAAAGGCTGAGGCTTCTTGTTCATTCACAGTTGAGAGCTGAGCATAAGCATCCTTGTGTGGTAGGGGAACCTACTTAAACTAACGGCTTTGCTATTCTGTATCATATTGTCTCACTACTAAGCAATCATGCTCCTTCTAGCTTACCTTTCATTTGTACTTTCACCTTATTTAGTCCAGTTCTAACTTCGAAGGGGGAAAAAAACGTGAGTTGAAACTTGAAAGTGCTTGCATATAATGTTCAATTATTCACCCACGCTATAATTAAATGAAACCAATATGATCATGTCTATCGTACGTACTAAACATTTTCAGTAAAAATTGTTAGCTCTTCTAGCAATCTAATTCAAATAAATTAAATGAAAATAACTTTCGTGACAGTTGTTGCAATCTAGCTACGGAGAACTATTTGCCAGTAGATAAGTCGAGCAGAAATCATGATTCAACAGAGTTGTTATTCTTATTGATCACGATTCACACATGATGTAGAGGCAGTGTATTTGATGTACAAGATGCCATGATGTCAAAGTTTGTAGACATCGTATGTGGTAGTGCAATGGTGAATGTGATGATCAATACAAGTACGTATTAGACTACCATCAGTCAAAATTACAACGAAATGCTACTAATATACAGAAAGTAATTAAAAGGGAGATCTCACTAAACTAACCCATGTTCTGCTTGCAATTTTTTTAATTGCTAGCAAGCTGTCTGATGTTTTGGATTAATTAGATTTTGACACCTTTTTGATCTAGACATACACACATGCTAACTCATTGTCACCATGAAACTTGTCAGGCACCTTCTATTGACATATTGTTCGTCCAGGATACCAAAAAAAGCTGCTCAGGGCCACTGTGCCTGCCTTTGTGGAAGTGATCAAGCTAGTTAGTGTGAGCTAAACTTGCCTGGAACTACTAGCACTCGTACATCGTATAGACTAGTACTAGCTAAACTTATTATGTTGTATTTGGGTGAAGGTTAATGTAATATTATTGTAAGAAGATTTGTGCTACTCTTGACGCTCCTAGGAGGGCAAACATTCTTGGCCACTTATTTTTATTTTTAAATTGGTGGATAACTAATCCTAAACCTATGGTCCGAAACACCGTCCCGGTTCCACCATCCCCCGTTATCTGTGGCCACGGATTCTCTTATCCGTCGTGACGGATAACAATATCTGTCATCAAAAATATAAGAAATTGTTGTCACGGATATTTTTGTTAACCAACTAAAAAAAACTGTGATGACGGATCTTGAAGTTCGTCATCACAGATAATGGGCAAAAGTGTTTGCCCTCTTTTTTTCCGTTTTACCCTCCTAGGGGTATCAAGGTTAGCCCAAGTACTCATTATTGTAAACAGAATGAATTAGGACCCTTAATTATCTCGAGAGAATTTCCTAATCTGTTGAACCATACTCTTAGTCAATTGTATTTCTGTCTCATATCTTAAGTTTTTTTTTTTGGTTTTCCTGTACGGTTCACCAGAGCTTAGCTCCGATTAGAACCGTACCCGGTCCTAGTATGACTTGGCTGTGGTAGGCTGACAGGTGAGTCTGGCAGGTGAGTCTCCCAATGAAGGTCTAATTTATGAACGCTAAGGTTCGAACTCGACACCTCGCTTAATGTAGCAGTACGATCAACAAAATGTTCAATGAAGGAGATGATGATGAGTAGACTGTAATCTTCTGTATTTATGTTTTGATTATGATTATATGAAGTTTCAACAGTTGCATGCATTAAATCTGGCGCCGGCAGTTTAGTACGACGTTGAGTTGTAAGTAGCCCACTAATTTAGTATAGTCATGCAAAATAGGGGACAAAGCGGTGCCTGCCAAGTGATTAGAGAGAGAAACATAAAGAAAAATACAAGAGTAAAAAAACTAATCAGGTTTAACCCAACATGATTTTCCCTGAGCTACATGTGCATGCACATTATAGGCCCGGCCTTCCTGGCTAGTAAGTCTTATATATTTCTGAACTTGGTTCCTTTACACAGTACGTTATTTTGCAATTCGTAATAAGTTAATTAATTACATAATATCTATGGTCTTTTCTCAAAGGAATTGATTAATATATCTTGATCAGTAGGCTTTTCACTTCAGTAATACAATAATGTCCTTGTCAGATTCTTCTTGTTTTGAAGAAACAATACTCATGATTGAAGCAATCTGGAACCAGGAATATCAGAATATAAAAGGCATATAAAATCTATAGGAAAACTAGAAACAAAAGAATCATTAAGAATAAAAAATTGAACAGTAGCAGAACAGTTAAAAGCACTTACATACATACATGAAACAGCTACTATATATAATGCCTAGATTACTGTTATAGTTCATTTACTTCTCTAGCTTCATTGATGATTTGCAACAAATTAGAAGTAGCCATCCAACATTTTGAACTACTAACAGATCTCTGGTTTTGGTTTAATTTGTTGCCACTTGCTTCACCAAGTAGTAAATGAGGGCTATTATATTTTCCCTTATCTATTCGACCTCAATTTGGAATACAAATTTTTTCACTGTAAATGAAAATTTCCACTGAGAACATATGCAGTGCGGGTACGGAAGTGGCGGCTCAACCACTAGGGACTTGCTTTTTACTGTAATTCTTTTCTTAAGAAGTGACCAATACATAGCTACTCGTAGCTTTAATTTCATACATGCATGCTGCAGCCTACAGTAGTCTATCTGAAGGCTACATCCTACATTTGACTTCATTGAAAATGTACTCTGGTCACCTTAGTATACTGTTCATTCGTATTGTCACAATGGCTGGCTGAAATTGAGGCCGGCACAGTGTACTTAAAAGTGATTGGGTAGCTTAGGTTACGCTGTTCTTGACTCTTGACCTATTATTGCATATAAGTATAACGGAAATAAAAAGGTAATAAAAGATCGATCAGTGTACTGAAATGTCTCTTCTTTTTTTTGGGTAATCAGCAGAAGTGGTATATGAGTTCTTGTGTTGAACCTTTTTTTTAAAAAGTTTCCGCGATCGATCACTCTTTTTTTAGGGAACATATTGACTACCAGATACACAGCTGCTTTATCAACAGGCAACAATCACATTATCACAAGCGAAACCAAAGAGAAAAATATCTGAACACACTTTGATGTTAGACTATATGTCCAAGCTAGCTAGGTTGGATATGTGCTTGGTAGCATAGCAAAGCAACTCCACTGACTAGTGAAGATACTTCACTTATGAGTAAAGGCTGCTGGAGATGGGTGTGATCAAAAGATGCTCAGAAAAAATTGACAACTTATGACTACTTCCAAGGAAAGCATGGTACCCATTTTGCTTTGTAACATTATAAACACCAAGACAAGATACCTCTCTGCTTTATTTGGTCTTTGTATTATGTATGTTATTATCTTCTAGCTTGTATTTGCTGTCTTTGCTCAAAGCACTCAAAGCTCTCACTGAGCTTCTAATTAGTACAGTCACAATTCATAAGCTGACTCTGGAACCAACGTTGTGTAACTTATAATGTAACTTTAGGTAAATCTGTACTGTTTTGTTACTAATCAATGATATGATGCAATTTAACACGTTAGTGTGGTTACATCATGAGTTACTTTTATCTCAAAGTCTTTGCAAGCTATTCACCGAGTTTTTCAGATGTCCTGTGTTGATAATATGTAGCCTGGATCTAGTAATGATCTAGTGGTATCAAAATATGTACAGTTCAATCGAATGAAATGAAATTGAATTGAATTACTGTTCAAGAAATTATTGCCCTACGTAATTTACATAATTTATCTTAGTAAACTTTCACTTGGATAAATTACTCCCGCATTGTAAATTAAAGTAACTCTAAACTCTGCATGATGTAGCGATTGTATTGTACTAATCAGTGTTACTTTAGTCATGTGAAGCTTCACCACCGGCTTGGAGCACAAAGTGCATTATTTTGCTGACACGCATTTCCTGTTTTCGTACTCATGTATCCCCGATAAACAGCTTGTCTTTTGTTTATTTTAAAGTTTTCCTACTCAGTCGTCTTTTTCTTTATTTGATAGGTTGGTTAGGCTTTAGGAAGCAGCTAATAGTGATTAAAGTCAAATGATTAATGGATTTGCATTAATTGAGAAGCATTGTTCTAAGCTTTACTCAAGTCTCTGGATCGACTAGTAGCATGTTTTAGCTTCGGTGGTTGGCAAAATCTAGCTCAACTGCTACTCTTGCAGCTTCTAGCAGCTTGTTCACTGTCCAGTATATATGACCAACTAGTGAAAAGTTAGATCTAGCCTACCTTCTTCCTGTGTCGTCTTGAAGACAATTACATCTCTTTATCTTGCATGTAAAATTGGGCTACTCCTACATATATAAAGTTAAAATGTCAAATAAAATATGTATAGTTAAGTCGCATAACAATTGATACAGTTATTCAGTTTCCTTTTTATTAGTTCAATTAATGTTAGTTATTAACTTAACCTTGTTATTAAAAGATATAAGCTAGACACGGTTTAAACCAAATTAGTTAATTAGCTAATTAGATTTAATTCATTTCATAGAAAAATTTGTGTGAACCCGTTTCTTAGGTGAGACTGGGTGATAGGGGTCATTATTATGTAGCCGAGGGTTCATTATTGTGTAGTCGAGAGGTCATTACTACCGGTCAGTCTCATGTATGAAACGGGTTCACACAATTTTTTGTGTTCGTTTTATAGTTGTTCCAACCTCCAGGTAAAGTAAGTAAGCCCCAATAGACTACTTTGATTGAGTGCCTGTAGTAGCTAACTACTAACAAGAGTCACTAAATAGTACTATGCAGAAAACCAGATTTTTAATGTTCATATTGAATGATAAGGACCTAAGTTATGTTTAGTGATCACGGGAGGAAAGTAGAATTCTTATTAATTTATTATATATCGTATTTTGGAAAATTAAAGGAAGCTGCTACATGACCAATTGACCACCACTTTCTTAAACATATGTCTCGATGTATGTCTAATCATAAAGGTGCATGTGTTCTGTTCATTTGAGTAATAATGGAGCATGTGTGAATGAATATCCTTACCAAGAATGCTTAAAAAGAACTCATCAACTGAATACGGAGTAAGTCAATTCATGGGTTGTTCACTTGTTTGTGTAGTTGGAAACGGTGGATTAATTTAGTTATGCAAGCATCAAATTTGCAAACTATATCTTGCATAAATAAACTGAAATAAACCAAAAACACAGGTTATTTCTACCTAATAAGCCGAAGTACTGCAAAATAAAGTTGAAACTTCTCGGCCATTGTCAAAAAAAGAAGGTGAAAATCCTACTCCCAACTCCTAGTAAGTCCTAAATGACAATATCAACTTATAGTTAACTTAATCAAAGGATATGCAAAGGTCCTTATGTATGTACTGCTGATAAATTTAATTAGTTAGGACTCACAAACAACTGGAATACTCTAGCTAGATGCTAATATATAGTTTACATTTGGTTAGTTACATTTTAATATTTGCAATGCACAAAGCTCTCGCTATGGAGTCCTTTCATACATGCATGTTTGTATTATATGAACAATATACCGGAGTACTAGAACTTAAAAGAGATGACGGTTGCACCAGGACGTTTGGCGGTGGCTTAGGTACATGAGAGTGTAGCACACCATGTCACTTTCTAGCCATCTAGCTAGCTACATGAATATAATTCTTGTATTCGTGTACTAATGGGCTTCTTTCAGTAGCAAGCAAATGCATGTCCATGATGGAAAAAGATGGTTCATGTAAAGTTGACCTTTTGGAGTTGAACAAAGGTAGTATATAATTTCGTGCTTGTTGCATTCTCCTCTGGCACTCTATGAGTAGCTTCCAAGAGGGAAAGGGAAGCTTTCATGTAAATTGTAGTGCCCTTTCACCTTGGCAAATGCACACTTCTCCGGTAGAAGAAAAGTAAGATTACCAATACCCACAAATCCACAATAATAAAGTAACTCAAGTACTCAACCAATGAAAGTCTTTGCAAAATCCACCGATTGGCAATTAGTTTCTTTCTTTGATTAGTTGTCCATATTCTTTATAGACACTATCAAAGAAATTGCATGTTTTTTCAGGGGGTATGAAAGAAAACTATGGGTTCCCTACCTCGTCCTCATATTTGATTTATAGGCTAATGGGCTGAGAATAAAGAAGCGGGGAGGAGGAAATTAGTCTCCCTCAAATTGCTTCTTGTGGGAATTGAACCCCAACTTGTGTGTGGAAGGTGGCCTCATCCCACTAGACTAAGCTTAGCGGTTAGTGGAAAAAAATCATGAATGGCCAAGGTTACCTTCAAAAAATTCATTGGGACAATTAGTATTTGACAAGTGATTGATGTTCCATGTGCCGCTAAAAAAAAAAACAAGTGATTGATGTGAATGTATGGTTTTTCACTATCAGAAAAAATTTGCGTAAACATGTTTTATATTTGAGACGTAATTATGAATGACCAACAGGGGGTTCTTCATGATCATCCAATGCGTGATTAATCAAACTTTTCTATCAATAATGACATCGTGTAATATATAAAGTGAGTTTACACGGTATGATCATGGATTTCAAAAAAAAAAATAAAAAATTGCAGAATAAAAGGAATTTCAGCTTGACAACAAAAAGCACATTTCTAGTTGGATCTTTGGTTGAAACTCGGTTGAAGGCCAAAATTGGGCCTTAGAACAGTAACACTGCTCCACGGGCCACAACATTGTTCCCAGCCCAGTGCAAACTGGATCTGTGAGGTAGATTCAGAAAGGCATATCTGTGCATATTCTTTGATGAATTTTTTTCTAATCTCAAATCAAAAGACCTCATAACATCAGTGCACATTCTTGTGTTTTCCCCTTCCTGCACAGGGTATTAAGTTATGGCATGCACAAAGACAGTTTCATGCAATTTACTTAATGCTGGTGAACCAAAACCCGCCACACTGATACAGTAAAGCTAGAGGGAGCAGCCTAGCTGAGCTGTGAACCTAAAAGATTAATGAACCTGCAAAATTCTATCACCCACCAAAACAACGATGATAACGACGAAAATGATATCATAGAGAAGAAACATGAGGATAGAAGGAATGAAGCAACCAAACCAGATATTTGAATCTCTGACGGGTAGACACTTCACTCTATCATTGAACGAAGTTGGGTGCAACGGTCTATACAGTTGCTTCTCAGACAAATAAGCTATGGAGAATTAGGACTGTCACATGATGTAGATGCTGGAGAAAAAGGACAGACAGAGTGACAGACCTTCCATGAAAAACTTGCCCGTTGTCACTTGAAAGTAACATGACTGTTAGTACCATGCTTAGCCCAGCGGTCTTTCAGGTCAACTGGAGTTGTCAGATCATGACCTTCACCAGCAAGTCTCTGAAGAAGCTTGTCATAGGCTCCACCGCTCATTTTCCTTCCAGCAATACGGCTACTAGACTTTGTTAGACTGAAAGGGAGGGGATACTCAGACATGTAGCTGGTGCAGCAGGATGATTGCCAGCCCCCAGTACCCCAGCGGTAAAATATTTGAGGAATTCCAGTACAAGAACAGACTGGTGCAGGGAATCCAGAAGCATCTGTATCGGACTCAGAGCCAGCGCAACTTAGATTCTTTCTCTTATGTTTTCCTGCTTTTGAGCTACTTTCTTTAGCCTTCTTCGATTTTGAGGAATTTCTGCAAGGCTTCAACTTCGGTAATTTGATTGAGATCATAGTCGGCTTAGTAGGTTTGGTGAATTCAATATCTGGCGACATGTCATTCGCTGCCTCAGTCAATACACTAGGAACTGACCTGAGTGGAAAAGCTGCAATTCCTTCTGAGCAAGGTTGGGGTTGTTTGATTCTGATCTTAGTCTGCTTAGTAGGTTTGGTGGATCCAGTATCTGGTATCATGTCATTTGGTGCCTCTGTCAACAATGAGCTAGGGACTGACCTGAGCGGAAAAGCTCCAATACCTTCTAAGCTAGGATGGGTTTGTTGGAATGGGTAGGTTCCAGTTCTCATAGTATTTTCATATGTTTCCATTGATGGCAACCACTAGATAGCAAGAGGAAAGAGCTAAAGTAGCCTGTATTTACGCCTTCCAAGTCTTAACCTTATTATGTCCAATGCTCCTGAAAAGTTGATCTGGTTATCAGGTACATGGCCGTACATCAATTCATCAGTAAAAGAAGAACAAAATGCAAGCAGACAGTTTTCAAGGGGGAGACAATAGTTCTCAAACGAGCTATGATATGATCATGGCATATACAGTTAGCATTTACATTCTTCAAAAATTATGTTGACACATTGATTCCACAAACTTTTTGATGCCATGGCAACACCCTTCCCATCCTCTAAGTGACACTTCATGAACAATGTGAACTCATCTCAATAATAAAACCAGAAAGGCAACATCTTATTGATTATCTCAGAACTGTGATAACTCAATTAACTAAGAATTAATTAACACTCAGTCAATGAACTATATAAGAAGTCAAGTGACAGTAATCTGCAAGGAGATATCAATGAATATGCACGGTCAAACTCAGGCCTCAGAGGCCACCATATGGTGATCGGAAAGCCTGATGTTTAAGTGATCGAAGGCATGCCACTCGAAAGTCTTTTTCGTTTTCTTTGGTCTGACATAAGACCAGAAAACTGACGACTCTTTCGACGAACTCTAGTACTCTACCATAAACCTAGACCATATGAATAACAACTACTCTGGAAGTCGTAGACACATGAAAATAACCACCACCTAACAAAGAAAATCCGAAACAAAGGAAATGCTAAATGATGACCGAGCAATTTCTTTTCCATAAATGAATCATATCACCAAACTCTTAAGCTGGGGTTTATGGAAACAGCACCCCAAACTTTCAATCAAGGTTGAAGCTTAATTGGTGAGTGGTGACTACTGATAATCCAAAAGCCACAATTGCTACAATAACAAACACACCAACCTATTGAAGTAATTCTAAACATCCAAAAAAAAAATCCAACGAGTCTTACACTAAGGTTTTCCTAACACTAAAGAAGACACCTAACGACACTAGTGTTGGAACTAAATTTAGAAAAATCCAGAATAACCTATGAGATAATACTTCCTAAAGGTACCTTAGTGAGAATGTAGCAAACTAGCAATACTCGCCTCTATGGGAGTACTTAGCTTACCGTTAACATAATACTCTCCCCTACACCATTGACCCCATTGTAATATCATCACACATCTCATAGTGGAAATTCTCATCATAAATTTTGGCTCACTACACTTCCTCACCTATCAAAGTTTTATGGCTCCGTTCTCGATGACTAAATTCCACCTCTTGTTCAATTTACTTCATGATTTAATTAACATTTTAGAACAAAGAATTCGTTCAGTTCACGACTTTTCAGTTCAATCCTGTCGAAGTTCAGTCCTAAAGAAGGGAGCCTAGGTCCAAAAAAGTTTCTCAAGAAAATCATCACATGAACTAACTCACAATTCACAATCAAACATCATAGTGGGTTTCTAATAAAGTTTCATGTCATGCAAATCTAACCCAAGCTCCTAATAAGACAATTTTGGAAAACAAACAAATCTCACAACCAACACATTGGCAAGAAAAAAAAACTCATGAAATAGTAACAAAATGCTCTATCTAGGCATGTTGAAGCCAAAGTGGCATAAAAGAACGTAACTTTATCAAACATAACGTCACAACAAGAGAAAAAATTGTGTGAACTCGTCTCGAGTATGGAGTGGTCATTAATGTTTACCCGAGAGGTCATTAATGACTACCTCATATATGAAACGGGTTCACACAATTGTTTGTGTCACAAACTCACAATAATAACAATGTAGAGCTATAACTTACAAGCCATGTATATAAAGTAACGATCTTTTAGTATAATGTAAAAGGAGAAATTCGACATACCCAAATGATAAAGCAACAATTTTTAACAAAAAAGGAGAAATTCGACATACCCAAATGATAAAATGTGAGAAAAACACTAGAGTTAATAACTTTAAGTATAATGTAAGTGTAAATATAAGGTTAGAAAGAAAGGGTTAAAACGAAACATACCCAGAAGCAAAAGTGCGAGTTTTTCGGCTGTGGTGAGAGTTTGTTATGGTTTTTCAGTTGGATAGATGATGACAGTGATGAAGAGAGGAGAAAGAGTGCAATGGCCAGAGATATTAAGACGGAGGAATGTGGAAAATTCAAGGGAGAAAATGTAAAAAACAGAGTTTCCGGGAGAAGACTGTGGAGTGTATAAATATTAGGAAATTTACTAGTGTTTTTTTTTACTTTTATGGAAGGAAATTTACTACTACTTTTTTTTTTGTCATAAAAATTTTACTACTTCTACTATAACATATTGTACCATTACAACAACAACAACAACAATCGAGTGTATCCCCATTAGATAGTGATGCTCGGGGTCGGGATGTACGCAAGTTTACCCGACCCGAAAAACCGACCCGAAAAAACTGGGTCATGAACACGAAAAATTTGACCGAACCCGAAAAAACCGGGAAAATCTGGGTTGAACCCGAAACCGACCGAAACGACCCGTTTGTCCAATAAAATATTTATAAATGTATATTTCACAGTTTTAATTTATTAAAATATAATAAAATAATAATATTTTAAAAAAAAATATTGAAAAAAT
>ONZK01004731.1:0-10042 GCA_900322385.1 Pharnaceum exiguum | reverse complement strand
ATATGCTAATTAACAGTAGTATTAGTAGTAGTAACAATTAGGAGAGGGAGAATAAGATGTTGAGGAGATCGTTTGAGTTCGAGGGGCCTGGTGATAAATTGGTTGATTTTCTGCCAGTTGACAAAACTTTGAAGATGACTATCTACGAGAGGCTGAAGGTTTGCAGGACATAACATTGTCCTTCAGCCCCGGGGCTTGACATAATTTTAGCTCTAGATTCAATTTTGACTATAAGCTAATTTATTGACATAATTAAAACACCTAAAAAAGTAATTAAATAATTTTTTGTTATTTTTTAAAAATAAAATATAGGTTTGGGATATCCAGACTATGTGGACACCACTTTGGGAATTATTTTCAAACTTAGCCTATATTGGGAATTATTTATTTTTCTAGCCTTATTATGGGAATTAACTCCAAAAAATGACCGAACTTAAAATTAAAAAAAAACCGAAATGATTGAACAATTTACCACAATCTCACAAACCCAAAACGCCTAGACGCCTAGTAGCGAGTGACATCCCACAATCTCATTAAGTATTTATGTGACTAATTTTTTAGAACGGCCGTTCTTTCTCTTCTTTTTCTTTTGAGGGGACTTTGGAGGAGACTTTGGAGGGGACATTAGAGGGGCCTTGAAAATGAACTTTACGCCTTCAGATATTATTCTTTCAAGTTCACTCACACGTTCCAACACACCGTTAGGCGGAACAAAGCCTGTTCGAATGTGGGGATCAGCAATCACCTCTTGGATCCCATTTGCATTCTCCAGCACATATGTGATAAACTCCATGTCAACCGGAAATCCAGCAAAGCCAGTAATCTCTAGAGTTTTCAAGCACTTAAAAGGACAACCATGCTGTTTCACAATTTTCCTATCTGAACAGCCTTCATAAATGTTGAACTGCAAATAAAGAACAAATACGAATTACTACCAAGAAATTACATAAGGCCAGGAGGAAGGTAAAATCAAAAAAAATAACAAAAAATCAAGAATGATGCCTTACATTCAACGTAAGTCTCTGCATCACTGGAGACTCCTCTAGCAATCGAGTCCATCTTAGAAGTGATTGACAACAATCCGGTACGAAATTCAATTCTAGGTGCTTGAGATTCGGCAACGAAGGACATCTCTTAATCGTCAAATTATTCTGCATAATCAAACAGAGTTAATTTGTTTATTCAATTTTGTAAAGTTTCAAATGTTAGTTCAATTTTGTTTTTTCAATCCCAATGAAATTCCAATTTGAGCTCATATTAACATCAACATTCCAATCTTATACATATATATATAGGAGGCATATTTCAGGCGCTCTAAAGCATGCCACATTGGACGGTTTACACTAGAGGCATTTTTCAGAAGCTCTAAGGTGTTCCACATAAAACGGTGAGATCTAAGCTATGCCACATAGGAATAAAAAACACCAATGAATGATTGACAAAAAAAAAAGTACATAAGCAATTGTTTAAAATAATGTAAAAGTTAATGCAGGAAAAGAATTATTCAAATATTAAGAGAAAAACCACGGCTGAAAAAAAAAGAAGTACACCTAATCTAAAGACATCAATTCTAATCAATCTAGCTCCTTTTCGTCAAGTACGTGTTGGTGAAAAAGTTTATGATAAGTTTATCAAATATAAAACACTACAAATCTTATCCTTTCATTTGGTACATATTTTCGTTATATCTGCTGTTGTTCATTAGAAGTTTAGTAGGCTTTCAATGACCAAAAAGAAAAAGGAAAAGAAAATTGATCAACCAAAAATAAAAAATAAAAACACCGCCAAAAAGAAAACTCCAATTCTTAGGTACACCGGGTGTAACGGTACACCCTGTTAATTTATAACTAATATTACAACATATATCATTAGTCACATTTTTAATGTCATTAGTCAGCCCCTTTATAATTAGTCATAAATCCACATGGTGTACCGGTACACCCGGTGTACCAAAGACTTGCTGAAATGAAAACGGAAAAGAAAATTGATAAATCTTTGCTAATGTTTCTTTTTAAATAATCGACAAGGTATGAGGGCAAGCAAATCTTCGGCCATATGTTGTTACCATCAGTTCATGTTGGCTTTAATTCTACGACAAGAACATATAGGTATACAAAAGATTTAAAGTTGAATGAGACTAAAGTCTACTTGAGATAGTCAAAAATAAAATAGAAGAGAGCGTTGCTTAATAATTAAGTGTTACACAAAAAAATAAAAAATAAAAAATTATTGTACTTTAATTAAACTAAATCTATGGTTGATAAATAATTACATGCTGACTAAAATGTTTTTGTTTAAAAAAACTATAATTCTAAACTAAATAACCTAGACGTGGAAGAAATTAACCCATTAAAAATATAGATATAATATTACATAAATATGTCAATATATTAACAATAATCTTAAAAAATATGTCAATAAGATTATTCACGAAAATTTATGTAAACCTGCTTTATATATGAGACAAGATATTAATGACCCATCGGGTAGTTATTAATGATCCCCCTCGGGTAAACAATAATGACCCCCTCTACAAGTCTTATATGAAACGGATTCACACAAATTTTCTCAAAATTATTTTGCTATGAAAAAAAAAGATATTGGTGCTTTTAAGAAAACAGTGTTATAGTGATAAATAGGTTTAAATAAAAAAAATGCATCTATAGGAAAATACAAAAATAACAAGATTGATATTAAGGGTGTGTATTGTTTGTCTATAAGAGACAAAATGAAACTGAAGTGAACTAAAAAAAACTAAATCAGTCAAATTTTAACTAAAACTGAATGAATTGAAAAATATTAAACTGAAATATAATAATGCAAACAAAACAACTTGACTAAAAATGCATGTAACAAATTAAACTTAGGAAACTAAAAAGTAAATATTGGGATTAAAAAGTAAAGCAAAATTATAGTGAGGTTTTAGGTTTTGTAGGTGTGCTACATTAAAAAAGACTTAAAAAGAATAAGGAAAATTAATTTTTATTTTTGTGCAAAATATTAATTTAAGTTCATCAATAATTATTGAGACACAATAAATTTAATCCATACAAAATAAGTTATAAAAGAACATAAAAAATATCATCTAATAACTGAATATTCAATAAAAACTAATACAAAAGAGTAATAAGACAATAAATTTATAAAGTCGTGGACCGTGCAACGCACGGGTAAGAAAACTAGTTTGAACACTAATCATGACAATCCATATATATCTTTGATGAAAACAAATGAGTAATAGCTTAGTTTTTAAAATACAAGAAAAGTCTATCGTTGGACAAGATAAGAAATGCAATCGCCTATCATGGAAGTTGAGAGAATAGGCTTGCTTTTTTTAGGTTCTATGAGATTGTTCGCTTCACGCATGTCACTTTGAGAGTAAAGCTATTGAACTATGCAAGAATCTAACTTGTAGGTGGGACTGTGGGAGTGGGACATAGAGATGGATATATATATGCAAATAAAAAACAAAAGCAATAATACTAACCTTCCCTGTAACGTTCACCCCGAGACATAGATACTCCAACTTTGAAAAGTATGTTGAAAGGGACTCAATAGCATAAGCGATATAGTCAAGATAGAACTCATACGTAGATACCTTAGAAAGCGAGGAGGCGTTTCTAATATTCAGTTCTATAGATGGGCCTCTAAGGATTAAAGCAAGAAGCTTTGGGATAGATATCAATGGTTTCCAGATTCTCACAAAAAACTATCTCTAAGTATTTGAGGGGTAATGGCCGTGATTCAGAAGGTTTGATGCTAGTCAAAACTGAGGATCCATACACGCACAACTCCTCAAGGAAAGGGAAGTGACGCAGAAAGCAATCAATTACTTCTGTGGTTACCTCGACCCATTTTAGGATCAACGATGTGAGTGGTGGCTTGTTGATGGAGAAAGTATAAGGCATGCAACACTCAAGAGGTACTGTATACTTGTAGCCGCGGCATAAAAGTTGTTCGAAGTCAAACTCAAACCTCTTAACTCGCTTAGAGAAAGCAAACTCTACCCACTTATCAATGTCAGATTGGAACATATTGTCCATATCAAAACTCACCTTGAACTCATCCAATGTTGAGCCATGATGCTGCTCAACAACATGATTAACTCGAGCTACGAAAGTCTTCCTCTCTTGGTAAAACATTTTCAAAAAACTTACTACCCGTATAAATAGCACTCTTAATTCTGTCTTTCGCTTTGCAGTCATCCATGTTCAATTTAGGGAAATGGTGCCATAACCTATTCCATTTGTGGGAAAGAAGACTAGCTCTTGCAGCTTCCTCCGTTGTCAAAGACGACATAATGGATAGCAGAACATCGTCTGGCAGTTCACTCAGCCGATCATTCAAGTCATCATGTGCCATGGAATTCCGATCATTTTGCTGCATTGGGAATGAGAGGAAAGACCACAAGTCAGAACACAAAACCTATACGAGTATGTACAAATTGAGAGCACACAATGAACTAGCAAAGTACAATAAGTCAATGGAGAAAGTAAGTAGGGAGAAGAAAAAAAACACACCTGGAGTTCACAAAGAGTAAAACTTTCCATATTTTCACCTAACAAATTGAGAACACAAAACCTATTCGCCATCGTATGGAAAAAGAATCACCAAAACCGCACCTTGGTGTTTTTTTTTTTGTAGAGCCACTACAAAGTTGAGAAACTTCAACATCGAATTCCGAATTCCATAAAGCTCACGAACATTAGAAAGAAAAAAATACAGGGAGACACGCACAATTACATTAATATACAGAAAAAACAGAAACACATTTTGAACACAAATACACCACAAACATTAAACAAGACGATTAAAACATGATTAGAAACACCCTTTCATATGCATGTAAAGCAGTGACAAACAAATCCGATAGGAAGTGATTAAGTGAACTGTTAAACTTAACATAACAACATAAAAAATCCGATAAGGAAAGGAATTTCAGAGTGGCGTCTACTGCTTTGATGTTAAAATGTATGGTGATAAGCAGAGCAGAAAGCTTTGATGTTTTGGAATATAAGTCAAAAAGGGGCTAAGGTTTAACATTAATGAACAAAGGGCAGAGACAGATAAGAAACCTCGCTTGATCGGCAGTAGCAGAGCAGAGCAGCCTACGGTCCTATTTTGGGGGGTTCTAGGATGGTACAAAATATTTTGGGAACTACTAAATAGAACAACCCAAATTACTAAATGTAACAACCCTTTAAAAAAAATAAAGGAAGTTGACTTATCTACCCTTATCCCCTAAAAAAAATACAATCTCTCTCATATTCTTCCCCTTACATTTTTCTTCACCATTCTCACATTTCACAAATCATACTCAACCCCTCTCCCTTTATCCAGCCAACGCCGCCCCCCCAACACCGCAGCCTCGACTTACATGAAGTCGAGAGTTCACTTGCAAGTGAACTCACGACTCGGTGCGAGTCGTGAGTTCATTTTCAAGTGAACTCACGACTTAGCAAGTCAAGAGTTCACTTGAAAGTGAACTATCGACTTGTGCCAAGTCGTGAGTTCACTTGCAAGTGAACTCTCGACTTATTGCAAGTCGGGGCGGCGGTTTTGGGGCGATGGTGTTGGGGCGGCATATATCTGCAATTCACCAACACTTAGCTCAATCCCTTTCCCTACCACTTAGTTGTAACTCACCACTTAGCTCAAGTGAGTTTTATTTTATATGAAAAAAGTGAGTTTTATGTAGAAGAGTGAGTCCTTGAGTTTTATGTATAAGTCGTATCTTACCTAATTGATTTGGAGAGAGAGAGTGGTGGAGTTCTTTGATGGAGGCGACGGTGGTGGCGTTGGCGTTCTTGGAGGGAGGCTGCGGGCGGCGGTCGGTGTGCGGGTGTTGTTTTGTCGTGACTGGGAGAGGGAGAGGTGATATGAGGGAGAGGAAGGAGAGAGAGTGTTTTGTTATAATTTGTGGGATAAGGGTAAAATAGTAAGTTTCTTATTTTTTTAAAGAAGGTTGTTGTATTTATCAATTTTGGGTTGTTATATTTAGTAGTTATGAATATTTAAACTCAAAAGTCTGAAAGCGGAGGAAGCAAGGTTGGTTATATTTAAACTTTTAACCGACATAAAAACACAAGTACTCACTGCACTTATATGTTGGCTTGTTGTGTGTCGTCGGTCTACGGGATTTACCGATTTAGGAAAGCTTCATGTCTTCTACATCGACAAGGGTCCGTGTTTTGTTTTCTTTTTACATGTTCACATTATATTTCCAATTTTTGTTTAGAACATACTAATTGAAAATTGTCCCAAAATATGGTATATTTAAAATACAAAACACAGATATGAGACGAGTTGTTAATGACATTTTAGGTTGATTAGTAATCCATCGGTGGTCATTAAGAAAAATTGTTGTTAAAATTAAATACTCGTATGTTAAATAAAGTTTAAGGGACTTGTTTGTAAACTTATTATTATGAAGTAAATGAGGAAAAAAATTAAAAATAAAAGACAATTACAAAGTATTTATACATTAGAGAGCCTTTTCTGTACCAAAATGGTTTCCTGCACATTACTCAAAGTTGTCTTCCATCAACCAAAGAGAAGCCATGGCTACAAAGAGCGCTAGGCATCCCTTAATCGACTTGTTCACGAATGCCCGAAGGAATCAGGAATCTAATGGATCCACGGTTGGATAGATCCCCTGTACAACTAAGTCGCAACTGTTTTGTATATGTTGATAAGTTTTCCTTTTAATAGATTAACAAATTGCAAACGATTGGGATTAAATAGGTACATATGATAGTATATTAGATTTTTGGACACCATAATACTTTGGGTATTTGTTTTTATAATTAGTTCTTCACTTGTCAAATACATTGGATGTAACTATGTAAGCTTCATTATTAGAATAATTTGTACTCCATCTATTCATAAATAAGTGTCGTTTTCACTTTTCGAGAAAAAATTTTGACTACTAATTTGTGAAAAAACTAATTCAAATCATAATTATTGTCAATAAATTCGTCTTGAGGTGTACTTTCGTGATATTATGGTTTTATCATTTTATGTTGGATAGATTTGTGATAATCTTTGGTCAAAATTGAAACACGTAAAACGTAAACAACACTTATTTATGAACGGATGGAGTACCTTAGTCAAATGTATTTCAATAAATTGAACTAGACCAAAAACTAGAAGCATTAACTACATTGACATGTTCAACCAAAGAGAAAAAGGTTTGAATGGTACCAAATGCAAATTCCAAAAAAAAAAAAGCCATCGCGCTTGGCAATCTGGTCTAGTAATTAAACCTAGCAATCGATTGAACGGTCGGGTTTCGGGTTTGGTCGATTCAAATTTGAATTTTCTTTTGTTTCCAGTCATTTTCGGTTTGACATTTTTGGGTGGTACCAAGTTCGGATTGGGTTTGATCCAATGGGTATGCACATTTTGTTTAGTCATTTGATTGAACTGTAATATTGTAAAATATACATGTCTTAATATTTTTTGGACAAACTGTGTTCGGTCGCGTCGGGTTTAAACCACACGTTATGAGGTTTTCAGATTTGGTCAATTTCGGGGTTGGATTGAGTTTTTCTTATCTGTAACCACTTCTTTCGGTTGGTTTACGTGTCTGTTTTTGTTTATGTTTTGAGCCGGGTAATTTTCATCCCCTCCATGGGGGTCGATGTTATCTTCCGCATTCAACAACAACAACAATCCCAGTATACTCCCATCTCAAATGGGGTATTGAGGGAGTCTGATATATGCAGCCTTACCCCGATATAAGAAATCGGTAGACTGTTTCCATAATGACCCACTTAGTATGTGTATGAGAAATCTCGTATAACCTGCAATGCGAAAATCAATAGATACCAAATGTACCCATAAAAACATGTCCTGCAGTGAAAAATCGTTAGTATCCAATATAACCATAAAAATATAAAGTCGCGGAAATGCATACCAAGCCCAAAAAACGAAGAAGTAAAAAACATGTAAAACGCCAAAAATTTGCAGATAAGGCGACAACTACCAACTATTCATACCATATAGCTGCGAACACAACATGCACCACATAAACACTAGACTCACCAAGTTCTCACCTGCTAGCACTACACCCTACCCTAATAGGTTTATCACCCTACCCTAACATTCTACTACCCTAATCCTCATTCTCCAAGAACTCCTATCTAAGGTAATGTCCTCACTAAGTGATAGGTTAGTCATATCATTTCTAATGCATTCACCCAAACTCTTATTCGGCCTGCCTCTCCTTCTAACCCACTCACAACCATGCTTTCGCACCTACTCAACCTCAGTCCTCTTAATTTCAAGTTATCCCTCAATACCTCCAATTCACAAGGAGAGAGTATCAACTCCTAGCTCTTGAGGATAAGATCCTAAGAAATGAGGGTCTGTTTACTTTTGACCTAATAATTCTAATATGAACTGTAATAACCAAATATTTGTAGCCATAAAATATACTAATGAAATTTGGATTCATCATAGAACCATGGGATAGAAAATATCCAACTTTTTTGTCTTCTAAAAAAAAAGATTAATCATATTCGGCGAAGATCTAATGAAACTACACATGCCAATAACATATTTTTTGTGAACATGTTTCATACATGAGACTGGGTATATAAGAGGAGTCATTATTTTGTAGTCGATTGGTCATTATTGTGTAGTCGGGAGGTCATTGTTATTTAACCGAGGGGTCATTAGTATCCAGTCTCATATATAAAACGGATTCATACGATGTTTTGTGCATCGCCATACCACACCTCCCTCAAGTTAAAAGCAAGCAGCATACACAGATCCCCTCACAAAAAAAAAAAGCAGCATACACATAATTTATGTAACAAACTCCTCCTATAATAACAGGAAAGGAAAAAGCAGCCCATAAATGAAAGGTCCAGCTGAGCAGTGAGCACCACTTACCACTAGCTGATTTAATGACTAGCATCAACCTTTCAGCACCGGCTTCTACTACGCCTTGGGTCAGCGTCAACAGTAGCTCTTGGTGCCAATTTTCAGGAATAACAAATTTCCTCGAATGACTTAACTACCCCAGATACTGGGAGAACCTTCACGGTGGAAGCCTGGATGTGCTTTACTCCCATATGAGGGCACACAATCGCTGCATTGAACCAAATAAAGGATTTGGTCAGTTGTTAGTCAACCTTCATAAGGTATTACTACAGGCATTATTGTATACTCCAGGATCAGTAAGATGAAACCCCGTCAATAATTTCTTAACTTTCCTACTAAACCGCTTTACCTGTTGCGAAAAATTAAAGAAGCTAGTCGAAGATACACAAGGAACAAGAAAGCAAAAAGGAAAGGTGCAGTCTGACCATATTCCTCCTTATTTAAGCTCTCTTCCGAGGTACACCGCTTCGTTGGAGCGAGAACAGGTCACCTGAGTTTGCAAGCATTATATTAGATGTAGCCTTTCAATGACAACTGCGGAAGATATCAAAAGAAAATATGACCGAATGATGTAACAAACAATCACTGACAACAACCCTTTCAGAGACACATGATAATATTTTCACAATAGAGAGCAAGTAGATTGATTAAGAACGCAAACACGGAGTGACGGAACATACTTCACCTGGAAGGAGTCACCCTAGTCCATAACACGGAGTATACTCCAACTTTGAAAAAATTACATATCATCTTCTTCTTTTTCTTCACGTGTGCATCTAGCTTCATTCGAGTGACATTAGTTTTTTAAAATGCATTACAACTAATCAATAATAGTAATTTTAAGAGAAACTTTTTACTCGCCGTACGATATCCACATCTAACATCTAACATCTATATAAAAGAATAACGATGTGAGAGAAAATATTACTCCCCTCCCCCCTTAATAGGAAAAATATATTAGGTGTAATTCATACATTGGTTCTTGGTGCTTATGTGTTAAAAAAAAAAGATAGTGACGTGTAATGTCTTTTTCTTTAAAAAAAAAAGCAAACATCATACGTATAATGTAGAACTTAAAATTTGAATTTTGAAGATCTTTTAATGAGGCACCAAATCAGGAATATAACACAAACTATAGAATCAGTCAAACAAA
>ONZK01004730.1:11915-29013 GCA_900322385.1 Pharnaceum exiguum | reverse complement strand
AGTCTTTCAATGACAATTTACCAATCCCGTGGGCGTATTTCTACGAAATACGTATATCTCCTCGATTCGACGTGTATGGATACTCCGGTATCGTATTCGAAGAATCTGGTCCCCACAATAACTATGTCATATTTTACAATAATATTATCAAATATAAGAAAAGGCATATCAAATTAGGGGTGTAACTGAACCGAGCCGACTCGGTGAGCCCTCGGGCTCAGCTCGGTCAAAGCTCGGCTCGAGCTCGGTCAACAGCAAGCTCGAGCCGAGCCCGAGCCGGCTCGTATGTCTAACGAGCCGAGCTTGAGCCGAGGGTACTGTGACTGGGCTCGACTCGTTTTGCCTCGCCTTATTATTTTCATTATTTTTTATTTATGCTATAAATATTTGTAATTAATAAATAAGAAATGTTAGTCAAATTTTAAGTTAATGCTTAAGTATTAACGAAAATAATTTTAGTAATTTAATATCTAGTACATTTTATCAATTTATATTAAAATATTTTTTAAAAAAGTGAAATTGTCTTAATTAAGGTTGGCTCGCATCAGGCTCGAGTCCGGCTCGAGCTTAAAACGAGCCGAGCCTCATGTTTTCCGGCTCGTCGAGCTTCGAGCCGAGCCGAGCTCGAGCTCGACTCGTTTACACCCCTATATCAAATTATAATATCAAATGAGGAATATGCATATCAAATTATTAGATTGTACTATCAAACTAAATATATATCCAATTTGATGATATTTTTTAGTTATAGTTGCTATATGTGAATAGAGAGTACTAAACGAATAGTAGTAGGTTTGACAACAGGACTAAAGGTTTCTTTGAAGTCGGTACCTTCCTGTTGATGAAAACCACGAGCTACCAGCCTTGCTTTGGGTCGCTCCGTACGCACTAGGATTAGGACTAGGAGTTGCAAGCGAAGTAGGACTAGGGCTGAGGCTAAGACCATCTAGAACTAATATTAGGAACAGGACTAGGATCGCAGACTCAAGGAGGAGTTTCACATGCACGCTAGGTGGGCAGGGGTAGACACCTTTACGGATGGACTGGCCGAAGATGGGAAGACATCCACGAGAGGACTAGATATGGGGCTGGTGCAGCCGAACTGACCAAAGATGGGAAGACATCCACGAGAGGACTAAACATGGGGCTTGTATGGCTAGGACTACAAACGGTGACAGTGCGTGTGCTAGTGCTGACGGGACATTCAGACATAGTGTGTAACGTAGAAGGTAGCACATGAGGAGTAGCTAAAACTGTAGGTGTGTGCATCAAGGATGCATTGGAACGAAGCAACCTTAGTTCGTGTAGAAAACAACATAGTGACACATTGGGTGAAAGACCGATCAGATGGTGCAAGTTCTTGTGGCACCAACAAACGATAGGGAAGACATCTCATGGAATCGAACATGTCGGCTGATGTAAACCCGACCCGTGGACGGATCAAGGCAACGATAGCCTTAATATTGTGGGGCATACTTCAATAAACACGTTTAAATATTAACTAGTTCAACTCGTTTCAAATACGAGATCTTAAAAAACACTTATAAATATAGATGGAGCTTACGTATTATAATCAATTATATGAAATATAATTATATGCACGAAAGATTTACATAGATATTGTCTATGAGATATTATGCAATGTGAGACATTATTTTTTATACATGATATTATATATTGCCTATGAAGAAGACAATAATCAAAGCATACACCTTTTGTGCATATAACGAAATTTCATTTATAAATAATAATACATATGCTTCATCTATTTGTAATTATATTTAGTTTTTAATGATCCCGTACTTGGCAAATTCTCATGTGAAGTCGATTATGGATGAGTTAATTTTCTGTTTTTCTTTCCTATTTTTTTAAAAAAGAACATAAACCATCGTGTTCTTCAGGACTCTCTATCTCAACTCTAAAGTATACAATATTGAAGTGGAACCTCTTCTACCCGAGTCCTTTTTTTGGTTGGACAAGAATCCAACATGTCTTGATCCTGTATAAAAGCACGTTGAAGGTATTTAACTAAAATGGTTGGTTGCAATTTTACCATAAAGTTCATGGGTGGTTATGTATTTGATCACTGAAAAAACTTGTAAACTTGTGAAATGTGGGTGGAAAAAAAATGTTCACCATAAATGGTACTGATATTTTGTTGTCGATGATGTTTGAACACTCATTAATGGTGACATGACTTCTAAAGAACGTTGTTCTACATCACAACAAGGCACACTTGTATCAATAGTTCAATATATCATTACTGAATTTTCTATAGACACGTTAATTATAGCTTTTGGCGGGTTTAAGAGAAACTTAAACTTACTTTGAAAGCGTGTGATTGTCTTTACTCTTTACATACACAGTGTGAAAGTAAAACAATCTCACTCTTTTATTTTTGAAAATTAATTTGTAATTTGAGTGTATTTTAAAGTTGGTTGGACTAAATTAAATCGAATATTCATATGTCATAATTATTGATATTTTGTGAAAATCTAAGTATACTTGTTTCGAATAAAACTTAAGCCCGATCGAAATGAGCCATTTATTTAAAATTTGGGAGTACATTTTCACTGTTTAAAACACTATAAATATTAAAAAAAATCAAATTTTTTTAAATAAAATTCAATATAACATTTGTAAAGTATGAAATTTGTATAAATAAATTACGACAATAAACCCGTTGGGTCAAACAAAAACTGAAGAAACTTGTCAAACCCAAACCAAACAACATGAGAAAAGTTAAACCTGGAACGACTGAACCCTATTCAATCTTTGACTCGTTGTTAGGTCGAATATAGAGAATGTTTTCGTATTATTAAATCTTTTTTCTTGTTTCAGAGGGCATGAATTTTCTTTATCCTAGAAGTATAATTGGATTAACTTTGGATGGATGGGTTTAAAGGACTTTAATTTGTGTGATATATCACCTCATAGCACATTAGGATATTAGACTTTTCATTATTTTTTTCCTTTTCTTTTGAATAAGACATCTCTTTGAGATATACTATTTTAAAATATGATTACCCGTTAAACTGGATTTTTTTTTTAGAAAAACGGGGTGAAATTGTCATCCCTTGCTCCACACCGGTGACCATTTCACCAAAAATTTCATGGGTTGTATGTATTTCGCCACTGAAAAAGCTTGTATACTGGTGAAATGTGTGGGTGGCAAAAAAATTTATACCATAAATGGTATTCATATTTTGTTTGCCCATGATATAAGAACACTCATTTATGGTGACATGACATCTGACGAACATTGTTCTGCATCACAACAAGTCACACTTGTATCAACAATTCAATATATCATTAATGAATTTTCTGCGGACACATTTTTGATCACGTGCAAGTTTTGGCGTGTTTTAGTAAAAACCTTAACTTACTTTGAAAGCATGTGATTTACTTTACCTAATTAGACATACCCAACTAATATTGTGGTGTTATCAGTAACTTACTTTGAAAATTGGCTAGGCTTATTGGTGGCCAAATAGACTTCGCCACACGTTTGTGAGGGTGTGACTATAACGCACTGGTGGCTCCTTGCCGTTAGGAATGAGGCATTCGAGTAACATATATGCACTTTTGAACTGATCAAAACTCGGAGATAAATCATAAGAAAAAAGAAGTAGTATTCATAATTATATATGCACAAGACATAATACAAAAATTTCAAGTCTCATCTAAAAGAAAAAATGAATGTCTAGTAATAATTTTAATGCAACTGCACATAAGTTGTAGCCCAGGTCAAGGGATTGGTTGTTGTACTCTTGTTTAGGCACAAGGTAGCTCTTTTTCCTCCTTTCCCCTACAAGTTCATAGTCACTCCTCTGTAGATGGCTCATTCGGCTTAGACACTTGTTTCTTTGAGTCAAGAAAATAGCGAGTAGCTAGAGCGATAAGGCTGTCGTGACGGAGAGTAGTAGCTTGGATCCATCCTTTCCGAAGAGATCGTTCGTGTATGACTTACTCCTAGGTTTAGAAATACTCTTCTGGGTGAGTGACTTCATTTGGTGAGAGATTTTATGCTCAACCCGTGTTGTAATAGGATGTATCCCTCCTTAATATCGTTGTTTCTACGAGTGGGGGTGTGGTGTTAATTTGCTCGAGGAGATGCCTGATTCAATTGAGGTCATTAGTAACCCTCTCACCTTAAAAAGAGTAGCGTACCTCCTTCCTAGCTAGGTCACTACCCCCAGAGGTGGTTTCACTAATTTGAAGATCTTGAATATTGTTCTCCCCTACGTTGGGTTCTAATATATGCCGAACTAGAGATTGAGGTGGCCCTTGGGGACTCATGCCTCTTGACTCGGTGATCCTTGTTTTAACCATAGTGTTGAAGCGAGACCCCTCCTTCTAATGCCAATTTGTTCCGATCACTATCTATGATCCGAGTGAGGTAGACCAAGGAGATGGGAAAAAATGGCTTATTATTAGCTCGTGGGTTGATTTAAGGGTTGGGCTCTTTAAGTAAGACATGGCTTCAAGGGACGTCAATACTAATGCACAAACTCTTGACCCTCCAATGCCTATAGCCATCCTCAAGATGAAAGTCCCTCGCTCTAAGTGGTCTTTGGTTCTTCTCTCGGTGTGATGGCCTTCTTGTGGTCTTTGACTCTCTTCATGGTGTAAGGTCCTCATATGTGGTCTCTAGCTCTCCTCAAAGTGTGACTCTCCTCTTACTTGTCCCTCACACCCTCGTGGTACTCATTTACACGATGTCTTTAAACACTCTATGTTCCTCGCACTACGCAAGGCTCACCGCATGATAGCACACATGGCCTTGGGGTTTAGTACGTGAACCCCCCTCAGATGCTTAAGTGAGGTGGTTGCTAGAGGTTCTTCTTTTAGAAAGAGTGAGTACCTAGATGTTCGTGTAATGAAGTGATAATTCAAAATCCATCTTTCTTTCACTCAATTATAGGGTATTTGTAGTCCATGATTGAGTGGCAATATGGTAAATAGTTAGACACTTATGGTCTTGTTATTTGATAATCTTTGTTCATGAATTGTATCTTCTAGTCTCTTTTTGGTGAGTCGTGTTTGAGTGTTTTCGCCTAGACATGGAAAAACTGACCCAGGACCGCTAACCCTACCTGATTAACCCGAACTGGAACACGATTAGAACTGATTGTGTAGACGCAATTTCGAACTGAAATCCGAATTGACCTGAACCGAACTAAACCGACTCAATTCAAACCGACCCGAATTTGGCACATATCCGATTTTAACCGAAACCAAACCCGAATATTAATCGAAACCAGAATCAACCCGATTTTAGTGACCTAAAACCGGACTGACCCGACCCAAACCCGAATCTACCCGAACATGAACCCGAAACCAAACCGATCCGAATGAAAACCGAAACCGACCCAAACCTGAAAGCATATGACCCAACCCGAACATACCCACCTCAAATTCACTAAAACCGATATGATCTGATTGCGTCAAAACACTACTTTACCTGCAATTACTACACTCACATATCTCACTAATTACACTCACCAATCATAATATGCCACGTCACCAGTTAACAAAATGTGTCACACGGTGGAACGTGTAGCATATACGTTTTATTAATTTTAGATTTTTTTAGACCTTTATGTGCACTTTGACTCATTTTCTTCAAATCTATATGTGTAGATATTTCAACACATATTACCTTTGAGCCAACGGCTTCTTTACCTTGAAAATAGAATAAATTGTACTGAAATTCGCATAAAATTAAGTAAGAACGAATATAAAGGGGGTATAAAAATAAACAAAATACACACTTATCGATTTGTTTAGATAATAATTTTTAAGGATATCCAATCTGGCCCGACCCGAAATCCCGACCCAAATCCGACCCGAAAAACTCGATCCATTTGATATCCGAAGAAACCAGACTAACCGAACACGATCCGACCAGGCTTGGTCCGACCCGATTGGGCCCGATCCGAATATCGACCCAAACCCAACTATTAACCAACCTAAAACCAACTCAACCCGATTAGTCAAGACCTAATTACGCCTAACCCAGTCAAAATCCGACTCGAACCCGACTACAAATTATTATTGTCAACCCGAACTGAACCCGACACGAACCGAATCCGATCCAATCGACATTAGTCTTAAAATTGGACTCGTTGACTATATTTAACTCGTTAAAATGCTTTCCATTTGAACCAAACCTTGTCATCTTAATAAAAGCCTTTGTAAGACCATGATTTTTACATCTCGCTTGACAAGTTGGCTACCTCATTAGATAAAAGAACATGTTAGGCAATAATATCCACATGCTTCATATGCATTATTGTTAGCAACCGGCATTATTGTGCAATTTTTTTTTCCTGTGAGACACAATTTAATCTCTTGTTCAACCAAGAATTTGTGGGCAACTATAACAGCTAATAAAGCCTTTTATATGTGATCGTTAGCACTTAGCAGATCACGACATAAATTGCATAGCGTGACTCCTTCAGCTGCGATAACATTCAGCTTACTTACACGTCAGGAAAAAATTCCATTGGATAAGAACCCCTCAACTTCAGTCTGTCTCTCTTTCCTAATCACAAGCCGTCGACGCTTATCAATTTAAAAATTAACATACTCCGAAACACATTGAGTTCACGCACCGAGTTTGTAGTTCCGTAACTCATTTCATCATCTTCCATCGCCTGTTCAACGGCAAAGGAAAAATCAAAATCTAAGTTTCCACTCAACCTGATAATGAGAATAAACGAATAACTAACGTAGCCGATCATGCCCAAGATTCCAAGAATGATCAAAATATGGAATAAAAGATTTGAACTATACCTCTGCTAGCTGAGTTTAATATTTTTTGTAGGGCTGAATAGTTTACTCTTATCAATATTTATCCTTCACATAGAAGTCTAACAGCTTCTAAACTAAAAAATCTAAACTGATTGTGAACTACAGTAAACTAAAGTTTCCAAAACAGACTTAAAGAACACGGCCCAATTTGAAACCAATGACTCATTTTGACTGACAATGAAAATCTCATCTAGCGAGGATCAGTTTTTTTTTTATCTAGAATAATTGACTAGAATAGAGTCATAAGGATCAAAATGTCACTAAACTTATAGTCAATTTATATGTTTCAATAAAACGACGATAACTACAACAACTCATATAATCTACTTTTAAACTCCAATTATTAGGTACACCGGGTGTACGGGTACACCCTGTAAATTTATAACTAGTATTACTATATTTATCATTAGTCACATTTTTAATGCCATTAGTCAGTTCCTTAGTAATTAGTTATAAATTCATAGGGTACCAAAGACTTGTTGACTTTTAAATATGTTTTCAGAGTTAGAATAACCTACTTTTAAATTGATGTGTCCTTGTATTGCACAAAAACAAAATCCAAAATTTAAGGAGATAAAGGAATATACAAAATCAAATACCACCAACCAGACTATAATAAACAAAACTAGACTGAAAAAGTCTTTCCATCCTCGTAGAATTATTATGCTCAATGAGCCATCAAAAAAGAATTGTTATGCTCAATGGAAACGTGATATCTAATTTGCGATACGGCCTAGAGGCTAGAAAACAATATTAATTTCATCAATCCATTACGAACCAAACCAAAGCAAAGCAATCCAACACAATCCAATCGAACACAATCATAACCCACCGTCGTGTTCCCAGCACTTTTGTGCGCTTTTTGTGACCCCGCCAACGAAATTTCGGGCCCCATGAAAACAACAAATAAACGATAAATTAATAAAAGAAAGAAAAAAACAGCACAACAACAAACAACAAGCAAAAGAAAGAAAGAAAATCTCCCATTCTTTTCAGAGTTTCTTTCTTCGAATATGCCTTGCTCTTCTCTCCAAATATCCCTCTGAAAGACTAACACTATCATTCGTAATTCATACACCGACTACATTCTCTCTCTCTTTCTTTGCCTTTCCTTTCACCTGAATCAAACCCATTTTCACTTTTTCATTCCTGCTGACACTGTACTGACACAACTTTACAACAACATGACACTTGTAGTTGCGTACTATGATCTCCTATGCAACGCATGCAGCACCATCTTGCTATGCGTCTTGGTGGGTTGGATAGTCTGGTTGATGGTTCACTTAGCAGACTCAAATTCTGGGCATGTGAGAGAAAGGACTCTGCCTCAGCCTGTTGATGATCATGGTCATGATCATCAAGTTGGAAACACGAAGAAGCTGCTTAAGAGTGCTCTAAGTGGCGATCGTTTGAGAAAATTTGGTACCAAGAAGATTAAAAAGAAGGTCAAGTTTGCTGAATTTGTCGGGAAACAATACGAGTTGAGGTCAACGAATGAAATTTTAACAGACAAGTGTGGTGAAACAGGGGAAGTTGGTGATGAGGTGGTTGACTTGAGACAGGAGGGTGAGAAAGTGGTGAGAGAGTGTATTACGGTTGGTGATCATGATCAAGAAAGGGTTGAGCAAGAAATGGTTAGTAGTTGTAGCCAAGGGGAGGAAAAGAGTGATCATGCAAAGGAAGATGAAGAATTGTTAACTGATGTTGGAAATTCTAGTGAAGGGGAGGTGAAAGATGGTGAGGGGATGCTAAGTGATGAGGAAGAGTGGGAGGGCATAGAGAGGAGTGAGTTGGAAGAGAGGTTTGGCTTAGCAAGGGCGGTCGTCGAGAAGGAGGTGAAGGAAGGTAGGTTGGGTAAGGTGGATGGAAGTGATGTGGTGATGGAGTTGTATGGATTGGAGAAGGTTGTTTTAGAAGGGCCGTGCCGAGAGCCTCCTCCTATGGCTTTGAAGGTTGCTGCTTGGGCCAAGTGGTATTAAATCTCTTCCGATTTCTTTGTGTTTCTTTTATGTTGGAAGCATGTGTTAAGTGTTATGCTTTTCTTTTCTTCATAAACAAACATGTGAATGTTGCTTTGGAATTGATTTCATCTGTTTTAGACGAGAATTGAATAAAGATGGAGGTTATGTGAGTAGTCGATTAAAATTTCGAATTTTTGTTTGTTGTTGAAATTGCTAGAGTTAGTGGTTCAATAGAGAAAATCAGCATTGTGAATTGAGACAAGAGGATGTGCTTAATTGGTTACAATTGGTGGACATTGTTGTAGAATTGTGAGTTGTGGTGAGGTATTAGTGTTTAATTCCTTGACCATGTAGCTTGATGATCCAGGGACCAGGGTGCCTGTGGTCTTTGGAGTAGTGTTCATATACGATTGTCTTGAGCGATCATATTTGCTGTCGGCTAAGCCTGTGGATCGCCCCTAGGATTACAGAACAAGGACATACTTAATGCCAACATCTTTCTGTATGCATTTTTCCTGTCAATGTCAAGGGTTGTATGGTTTATAGGACTTTTATGACAAAAATAGATATATTTGATATGAGACGGATTGTTAAACTGTGGGTACCTTGTTCTATTACATACAAAATAATGTTTCAGAATCACCGAAAACTTGGCTCCAGGTATCCCATAGATCTGGTGCTATTTTTTGTAGGGAGCTTTAGAGACGGACAAATGAATATACTTAGTTTTGAAGTATAAACTTTAACCAGTAGGTGAAAAGCAATGTAGCTGGTAATACCGAGCTTATAGGAGTTCTTTCAACGGAGTTTCAGGGTAGTACTAAATGGCACGTCCTAATTGCGTTTTGCAAGGAATGCTTGGCAAACGATGGGGAACATGGATCCGGAGGAAGCTATGGAGAAGTACATCAATCTTGTCAAGGTGCATGTTCCTGACTGGATGAAAGACCACTCGTCGGTAAGTCTTCCTCTGATTCAATCTAATTTACTGATCCAGTGTGAAGAACTCAGTAATCTTGTTCCCTTACTGCCTTTTATTGAGTCTTCAGGTTATTTTTATGCCTATTTTATGTGTCAGATAGAAAAAGATCCAACAACTGCAGAGGTAGGACATTGTCGTTAACTTCGGCTGGTCTTCAGCAAATCAGTCCACGACTCCACATTCGCCACAGATAGGTGAGTTTTTTAAAATCATATATGGGCTATTTTGAGTTTGCGTCTTAGATTACAGAGGAGTGTGGGAAATGTAACCATCCCCTACAATATAATTTTAGCTGTCAAGGCTGAGAGAAGTGCCAGAAAACATAACAAGAACAGCAATACTTGCAGTTGAAAGAATAACTTTTGTTATATAGCTTTGCGAAAATATGGACTGTACCAAAATGGCTTCAAAATTCTGGTACTTTATTATCTTTAATGAAGCTGTGGAAGTCAAATATCTTCGGCAAGACCCCCGTGGAATAGGGATTACACTGGGTGATTGTTTTTTTCTCTGTTGTTTTATTGTTGTAGGTATAACAAAAAGCATGCATTTAGAGGAAACGGAAAAAATGAGCTCAGAATATCCTTACATGGTTGTTTCTTCGATTTATATATGTATAAACTGAAACGCCTACATGCACAAAAACCTGCCTGCTGTCTCAAAGGTGAACTGTTTTCCCTAGGACAGTAGGATTTATGTTGAAGTGCTTGCTTGTGTGATGCATAAAGATTAACGCAGATGATGCATCGTCATTAAAACTCCCCCCAACAGCTGCTGTGCTCTGTGCCTTAAAGCTGCTCTTAACCATCTAAAAACTTTCCTAGATACACTTTCTGAAAGCTGTTGATTGCTATCAATTAAGGTGATTGTCTTTGAAAACTCTTAGTCCTTGTTACTAAGTACAAACTATAGATGGCATGTACTGACATTGTCAAATCTGTGAATATCTCTAGCGACCTACTGTGCACACCAGAAAATTTATGTTAACCTCACTATTTGATTTGCAACTGAGCTTTCTGCGGTGACCTGAAGCTCCACCTTGCCTGTGTGTCTTCGCTTCGTAATTTATCTGCTGATTGATGAGCATTAATTCTTGTTTCAGGTAAAGGATTGATGAACCCTCCATGTCAGTTAGATCTGACAAATGCCACACATATGGATACTTGTCCTTGATAATTAGGTGCAATGTTCTGATGCCATGGTCTGGCATTATCAGATTCCATTATATAAGAAGCTATCCTGTTGATTAGTTAGATGGGTAACTGGACTAGGGTTTGTCGTCGTCTCACCTACTGATAGGGGGAAAACGGATATTAATTAGTTGCTTGTTTGTCACAAGTACTGAAAAAATATTTGATGTGCATAGGTGCTATATGTAAATATAAATACTGGATGTATTCATAGCCTGATTCGTTGTTTCTGGTGGTTATGAAGTCAAGGCAGTTGAACAAGTATTTTGGTTGCCCAGTTCCTACACCAATTTGACTAGTCATGATGTGGATAAACAAGCTTCTTACAATCTTTTAGAATAAATTGTTAGCCGTATATCTATCAAGACTTTCATGAGCTACTATACTTGTAAATGTTGTGAAAGCTCAATACTATTATTATATCAATTAAGAAATGAAGCAAGAAAGGAACTATGTCACCAAACTCTTTGGTGACAAATTAGGACTAGTTTTCCCTACATTCTAACAACAATATCCATATCATGTATTATGGTAGATGCCAAGCATCCTTATTTATCTTAAATCGCTTGACCAATGCTTAAGGCTGGATAACCATATTTGAGCGCTTGATGCCACTCCTAGAACCAGGACCATATCCCTTACCTGGTTCCGGATGACCATGTCCAGGTCCATAACCTCCACCCCCGCCTCCATAACCATGACCGCCATCACCGATGTGAGGCCCTCCACTATCTCCGCAACTGCCACAACCACCACCAAATCCACCGCCACCACCGCCTCCGAAACCACCACCATTACCTCCTCCAAAGCCACCCCCATTGTTACTACCCCCACCAAATCCTCCACCGCCACCATAACCATTGCCTCCTTCCTTGTATCCAGGTTCAGAACCCTCACCATATGCACCAGTCAGCACATGGCCATTTCTTACTCCAAGAGGCTTTTCTTTTAATTTCCTCGCAAGGAGGTCGAGGTTTTTTTGATCAATTGCTTGGCAAATGTGGGAGGAAAAAGCCCAGATGATAAGCCACCAAAGAACTACGTCAAGTAGCCTCTCCATTAATAATTTCCTCATTAAGAACCAGTTTGGATATCAAGTGAACTCTGAATGTGCTTTTTGTTGTAAATTGTTGCTCATTAGAGATGTTAGTGTAGGGTATATATAGCTGACTACTCTTGCGTTACACCTTTAGCATGATCAATTTCATGACTATGGGAGTGTGAAAAGTGCCTAAGGAGAGTCTGGTAGGAAGAGCTATTTGCATGAAACTGAGGCGCGGGGTCTTATATGCAAGCTTAAAAGGGGGGCTTTAATGATGTACTACAACTTCTGGTACAAGGATTAAATTCAGAGAGACCTGCCTGATGATTAATGAAGCCATCCAAGGGTAACACAGCCACACAGGGAGCCTGACAGCCTGATTTACCCAATTGTACTGCCAGGAGGCAATCGACAATTATTCAATGTTTATCTCACTCGTGCCTCATTTAAACTTAAAGTTCTTTATAAAATGGCAATCCTCCAACCTTAGTGACATACTTGATAAACAGCCAAGGAGGTTAAAAAATTTCAACAATGCAAGCTAATCAGTAGTGCATTTACCCAACTTACGAATAGGTTTCCACTTCATAGTTCTTCATGTCATGCGCCGTTTTTTATTTATTTTTTTGGCTATGTAAGAGTATACCTCCGTTTGAAGCTCAATCGATTCCCAGAATTTTGTCAATGACTCAATGTAGACATCTTTTTGAGTGAAGTCAACTAGTGCAGTCTCGGAGTTATTATCTGACTCAATATTATATAAACGAGCCTTGTTTAAGTGAACTAGCAGACAAGACGGGTATCCAATCAAAGTCAGTGGCTCAGTGCCTCTTTTGATCATTAGCGATGGAATATCATGTTAGAAACTCTTGAATACTCAGAAATTTACTATACACGTGTCTAAAGCTTGTACCCTTGCCTACTCCCATCTGTAGTTTTTATTTTCTTACTATATCTTTCACATACTAAACTTATACTGTTTGTTAAAACGTTGAGAAAAATGTGATTCATCTTACCCCTAAAAAAGAATACATAGTAAAGTATCCTTATGTCCTCATTTTTAACAATTAGGATTTTCACATTTCTATATGTCGCGTTTCCGATACTCGTATATGTGTCAGTGCAACATAAAGTGATCTTAGAAAAAGTGATTGCATACATAAAATGGGAGCACATAAATTATTGATGTGTTTATGAAGACCTATTATTATTTTTTTGATGAAATATAAAGACTTTCTGTATTTTGTTTTTTTTTTTTTTTTCCTGGCAAGAATTAGGGCTATATGGTCTTTTTGACAAAAAAATACTTGAAAGTAAAAATGAGAAGAAGATTTGAAAACAACCTATGTAGAAGTAAGAAGAAGATATTTAATGGAAGGAAGTACCCTTTAACTCGTTCAAATCTGGATGGAAGGAGTACAAAATAATACACAATCAAACTAAAGTTGGAAAAATTTGTGTGAACATGTCTTTTATATAAGACTAGATAAGAGGGTATCTTATTGTTTACCCAAGAGGTCATTAATGGTTGACGGGATGGTCATTAATGGTTACCGGGGGGTCATCAATACCCAGTCTCATATATGAAAAACACGTTCACACATTTTTTTGTGATTAAAGTATGTTCTTTTCTACACCAAAAAAAAAAAATGTTCTTTTCAACATTATCCTTATTGAATGTGCTGTTATTTAAATTTTCAACCTTGATTAATAGGGTATAAAAATGATTTTTTGTACCAAAATTAAAGTTTAACAAGTTAAATGTGATATGAAGTATAATTTGTGGACAAATTTTTTAGCCAATAGTAACACTCAACTAGGGACGGAGGGAGTAAAATTTTAAGAGAATTTATATTGCCTCATGAAATAATTCTAGTACCATTAGATTGCTTGTCACTTATATTATGACATATGTAAATAAAATAAATTTTTATAAAGTATTTTCAAAGCTGTTATTGGTCAAAATAATATCTTAAATAATGTGTTAAATACTGCTAAAAAAAATGTTACAATTATTTTGATGTGGAATGAGGTACAACCGTACAAAGTTACAATCTGAATGCCACCCACACGGCCACACTAAAACATGAGAGGACATTGGGACACAAGCCCATAACAAATAATTTAGAAAAGCAAGTTTTAATCATGGCTTCGGCTTTCCGAAACAACCCAACCAGTCCGGAGTGGCGGAAAGCTATCAGTTTGGTTCTCCATTTCACAATAGCCTCCAAAATTAAATTATATGCTCTATAGTCTGTATGATTGGGGCTTAAAATAATGGCTTACGCGAGAAGTCCACTACATGCGAGATGGCTTTGGGGCGTACCGTGGATATCAAGGCCTTTAAGGGAAATATTTTGGGGGGCTCTAATGTTTCTTTTTAAAGATAAATTTTATTAATTATAGAAGGATTTTTTTTTTTTTGAGGGGTTGTATAGAAGGATTCTCCAATTCTTAGGTACATCGAGTGTACGGTACACCATGTTGATTTATAACTAATATTATAATATATATTATTAGTCACATTTTTAATGCCATTAGTTAGTCCTTGTGTAATTAGTCATAAATCCATAAGGTGTACCGGTATACCCGGTGTACCAAAGACTTACTGAGAAGGACTTGTATAAACCCGTCTCATGCAAGAGACGCGTCTATCCAATGACCTAATTTTTAATTTTATTTTAAAGTTTATACAAATGAATAATAACCCCCATACAATTGAATAATGAACCCTATAGAACAGAATAATGAATCCCCTAGAAAATGTATAACAATTGAATAATGAACCCCTACAACTAAATAGTGAAGCCAGTAGAACCGAATAATGAACCCTATAAAACTGATGAATCAACCCCCTAGAAAATGTTGGGGGAAAAGCGCAAGGGGTGACGAAAAAGAAAAAAACAATCTTTAAAAAATGTTTTTTTTGAACCCTGAATAACTTAATAATGAATCATATACAACTTAATAATGAACCCTATACAAATGAATAATGAATCCCATACAACTGAATAATGAACCCTGTAAAACTGAATAATGAACGCTGTAGAACTGAATAATGAACCCCCTAGAAAATGTATAACAACTGAATAATGAACCCATACAATTGAATAATGAATCCCATACAACTTAATGAACCCAGTAGAACTGAATACTGAACCCCTACAACTGAATAATGAACCATTAAAACCAAATAATCAACCCCATTCAACTGAATAATGAATCCTGTAAGACTGAATAATGAACCATGTAGAACTGAATAATGAATCTCTAAAAATGAATAATGAACCCCCTAATGAAACCCCAATAATGAACTTTGAACAACTGAATAATGAACCCTGTACAACTGAATAATGAACCCTGTACAATTGAAAAATGAACCCCCTAGTTTTTCTTTTTAAGAAAAAATTTTAAAAAAAGGTCTCATACATGAGACGGTCTCATACAAATTTTTGTGATAGTTGTATTATTATTTATAAATACAAAGATGTGTAAAATTTTACAAATCATCAATTTTTTGGGTAGTAATGATAACAGATGACAATATAAACAACGATTTGATAGTATCATCGTAATGATAACGGATGACTTATTGGTAGGTTGATGTGGCATTATACTCCGAGCGGCGAATTCACTGTCAAATCAGCCTACCATATGCTTCGATCGTGGAAGCAAACACTAAGTTGCCGAGCGGAGTGTAGTGAACCAGACAAGGAGCTTTGGACTGATATTTGGAAGCTCCAAATTCCACCACGAATCCGAATGTTCGTGTGGAGGTTGCTGAATGGAGCTCTAAACACTAAGGAGAATGTAACGCGACGACTGCCCCATGTTACTCCCACTTGCGAGGTATGCCACAATTCGGATGAATCCACTCTCCATGCATTAGTTGATTGTCCTCTAGCGCAAGAGATTTGGACTTCTGGGACTTGGCCAGCATCTCTACTTTGTACTGCTGGTGTTTCGGTTCGAGAATGGTGTTTACGAGCTTTTGAAGCAGCTGGACAAATCGACATTGGTCTGTTCATGGCTGCAGCATGGTCGGCTTGGAATTCTAGATGCAACTTCCTTTATGGTGATGGTCTGAAGATAGCCAAGTCGATCAGTCCCTCCACCTCTTTTGTGATAGCGTATCTTGAAGCACAGAAGAAGACCGACACTTCCCAAGCTCCAGTCAAGCCACGTTGGCGTCCTCCAGCGTCGGGTGTGTAGAAACTGAATACAGATGCGGGTTGCCTTGACGATTGGGGCTATGGGTGGGGTTGTGCTGTCCGAGATTTTGAGGGTGACCTTGTAGCTATGGCGGTACACCAAGCACATGGACATTGCAACATTGAGCTCCAGGAAACGCAAGCCCTCCTATTCGGCGAAGATCGCTTGGGATTCGGGCTATCGTAGGTTGGAAGTTGAAAGTGACAATGCTACCTTGATCTCGCGGGTTAGGAAGAAGCAAGTTATCCGATCCAACGTAGGCTTTGTTTTACATGAGATTTTACTTTGGTCTTCTTATTTTGAGTTTATTTATTTTTCGTATATTCCTAGAGATGCTAATAAAGTAGCTGATAGACTAGTTAAACTCCAACTTTACGATTTTCATGATCGTATATGGATGGAGGATGATACTATGTCGGGTGAGATAGTTGATCTGCCATGTAGTGATTTCCTTGATTCCTTTAATACAAATTAAGTCCCTTCGAGGTCCATTCCATCAAAAAAGTATCATCGTAAGTTTTCTTTTCTTTCTCATTTTCAGACATAACAATAGACTTGAAACAATTAAGGCCCTTTAAATCGAAGGTCCAGTGAAGCGCCCATCAGCCCATGCTATAATTGGTCAAATACGACATTGGATGGCTTACATTGTTCAAGGAAACAAAGATATGTCAGGAAAAGTTAGAAAAAAATATACTCTTAAAGTCGTGAAGCTTCCGAATATGCTTCTACTTCCTTTTGTTCTTGAATCTATTGGAATCCTTTTCCCATGTCATTTTAACCTAAGTTCTTTGAAAAAGAACATGAAAATTTTGACATATGAAATTATGGAGTCTTTTACACAAATAGGACGTGAATTAAACTTTATTTTCAATTTAGGCTAGTTTTAAAAGGT